>JARYGA010055234.1:0-48204 GCA_030545235.1 Helianthus tuberosus
GTCAACTGCCACGTTGGATGCCACGTCGGATGCCATGTCATCTGCCACGTCAGATTCCACGTCAGCTGCCACGTCAGATGTCTTCTAAACAAATTGTTGTACTTTTAACCACACATATAAATGGCTTTTAGCCACACATATATGTGTAGGTATAGCTTGCTATATGCCTACATATAACTTATGTGTGGATAATGACCTATATCCACAGTCATGAGCCTACACATCATTACACTTGTTTTATGTGTAGGTAAAGAAAACTAACAACGCATTATATGCTTTTTCCCACATATACTTTGTGTTGGTAAAGAACCAAATTTCTTGTAGTGTAACCGCAAGGACAAATGCACCTTATTATATATTCTTATATCTCTATTAAAGTCAAACGTTGTATGGATATAACTGTTTTGTTAAATGTTTGTCATTAAAATTCGTATCAATAAACGCAAGGACAAATGCACCTTATTATATATTCTTATATTCCAATTAAAGTCAAAGGCCTCATTATTGGTAATCAGAGTATACTAATGAAAACATGGAACAAACAAAGACTGCGGAGCAATATTCTGATTTTAATGAAAAACAAAATGATTTTGCAATAAAAGGGAAAACAAGTAAACTTTCAAAAAAGAAACAATCGAAAAACTGAAAAACTTCTGAACCTATTGTTACTAGTTAAAAGTGGAAATATGAAAACAAATGAAATGTTCCCACGTTCACATAGTGGGTCAGCTACACACTTCCTGCCATTTCTCCCTATTACTCGGTCCTTTGGTTTACCCATGACCCAGTCAACATTAAACCACACTTTCCCCGTGAATGTTGAACCGGTTCACCAAGATCTTCAATCTCTAACAGAGCTCTCATCTCTCCTAACTTAATTAGAGGTAATGCCTTCATCAATGTATCAGCCTTTTGAAGATCCCCGCTAACGTGTTGTACTTGTATATGCCCCCCGGCTTTATACACTCCCGAATGAAGTGGTACTTCGTGTCGATATGCTTGTTGCCTCCATGGAACACGGGGTTTTTCATTAAGGCTATTGACGACTCATTATCAACCAACAATTTCACCTGCTAAAGTGTTTCTCTTGTCAAATCACTTAAAAAATACCACAACCACAAAGCTTGACAAGCGCCTGAGGTAGCAACCATATATTCTACTTCATAAGAGCTCAACACCATTGTCCTTTGTTTCTGTGAAGCCCAAGTGATTAAGTTGTCTGAATGATAAAACACAATACCAGTAGTACTTCTCCTGTCTTCCACATCCAAACAGTGACTGTTGTCACAGTACTCTAGCAGTTTACCATCACCTCATCTGCGATATTTTAAACCATACCCAACAGTCCCTTTCACATATCGTAAAACCTGCTTCAAAGCTTGAAGATGACACAACTTTGGCTTCTCCATAAACCTTCTCAACACTCGAGCCGAGTATCCCAAGTCGGGTCTTGTGTGAAGTAAGTAATGAAGGCTATCGATGAGGTGCCGATACATGGTTGCATCCACACATTCACCATTTTCGTCTTTCGTTAACTTCAGCTTTGGCTCATCGGCCACATCAATGGATTATGATTTTCCAACCCGGCTACCTTCAATATTTTTCGAGCATACCCAAATTGCTTTAATGGAATTCCATCTACACCCTGAATAACCTCAATTCCCATGTTGTATGACAACACGCCTAAATCACTCATATCATACACCTTCATCATCCTCTCCTTGAACCTTTTGACTTCCAACTCGTCTAACCTGGTTACAAAAAGAACATCGACGTATACATTAAAAATAATAAGTGAGTTTGAACACTTACTTTTGTATACGACCTGCTCTTATGCGCATTGAGTAAAGCCGAGATCTTTGAGTGATTTGTTAAGCCGAGCATTCCACGCCCTCGGAGCTTGTCACAATCTGTTTCAACCCCCGACCCCTGCCCGGGAGCGGGTTCCGCGAGTACGTAGAGCGGGTGGTATCGGTGTTTATTAATTTGGCAGTGGAAAACTTTCATTAGGACCGTAGTTAGGAAATATTTTATCAGAGTTAAAAACCAAACTTTGTATAATAAACAAATGGAATAAAACCCAAGTAATCATTACAATATCTTTATAGGGATAAACCCTAGTTTATCAAAAGACAAAACTTCTTTTTAGAGTTAATTGCCAAAATGGTCCCTGAGGTTTAGGCACGTTTGCCATTTTCGTCCAAAATGACACTTTTCTACCAAATTGCCCCCAACGTTTGTAACTTTTTGCCATTTTCATCCAAACCAGTAACTTAGTTTATTTTTTCTATTAAGTTGAGAATATTTGGATGAAACTGGCAAATATAAAACCACAGGGACGATTTTGGCAATTTACTCAAACCCTTTTTAATTTCTTTTATTTAATTATTTTTGTTACATATATAATAAAAAGAATATACATGGAGTTTTAAAAAAAAATTAATAGTTTTGTCACATAATTTTTATAAATTTTAATCCAAATCACTAACTCAGTTTATTTTTTCTGTTAAGGTGAAGGATGTTTTAAATTTTATAAATTAAGACAGAAATTAATTTAAAGCTTTTTTATATAAATTAGTTTTACAAATAGAAAACGTCATTGGTGTGCAACACATAACAATCGATTACAACTTTTAGTATTTATCAGTTGTAGAGATAGAAAAAAATTGTAAAACGTTACATATTTTTTAAATGTGTTGAGCACCTAGGAAATATGTTGGTAGAAATAAAATATTTATAAAACAGATCTATATAAAAAATTAGAAATTAATTTCTGTCTTAGTTTATAAACACCATTCACCTTAATAGTAAAATTAACTTAGTTAGTGGTTGGATGAAAATTTATAAAAATTATGTGATAAAGCTATTATTTTTTTTCATATAAAAATTGCATGCATATTCTTTTTTATTATATATGTAACAAAATTAATTAAATAAAAGAAATTTAAAAGAGTTTGAGTAAACTGCCAAAATCGTCTCTGTGGTTTTATATTTGCCAGTTTCATCAAAATATCCTCAACTTAACAGAAAAAATAAACTAATTAGTGGTTTAGATTAAAATGGCAAAAAGTTACAAACGTTGGGGGCAATTTGGTACAAAAGTGTCATTTTGGACGAAAATGGCAAGCCTGCCAAAACCTCAGGGGCGATTTTGGCAATTAACTCCTTCTTTTTATTTAGGTAACTTTTATAGCCACTTTTCCAAGCCTTCAGTGCTCTCCAGCTGGCTTCTATTGGCTTTCACATTTTGTTACCTGAAACACGTTTAAAAAGTTTTATCAGCAAGAAATACTGGCGAGTGCATCCCAGTTTAATCAAAACGGTTTTACAACTTTACCATGTTTGAGGGCATCCGCAATTACATTTGTTTATATATACTAAATTACTCATTCAGTACTATCAACACCTGACTTGTAGGTCATATTACTCATTGGCTATCTCATTGTCCAATGGTAACGTGTTTCAAATTTTGTATACAAAACCCCAACATGCCGGCAACAATTGTAGAATCACAAATACTCAATTACTGTTAAGTGTAATTTAAAACATTTTGAGGTTTTGGTAAAGTATTTTGACTCACGAAAGAAATTTACAAAAGGTTACAAAAAGAGAATGTACTCACATTGTTTACTTAGGTAATACTATGGCTTCCTGTTGTATCTCCTTGTTATTATCTATCAAATTTAAACAATGCTAAGGTGTTATTAAAATAACCCAAATTACATTAACCATACAACTCGAGATAGAATTCCAATGACTGAGTCAGGCAGAGCCTTGACATGCATTACGGAGGCCTAGATCAATCGGGTGTAACATGAGACAGAACTCCAATGATTGAGTCAGGCAGAGCCTTGATCGACATGCGTTACGGAGCCCTAGATCGATCGTGTAAGGTAACTATCAGGGTTATAATACTTACAACGAGGCAGAGCTTTGCTTTATAGGGTGTTATTTCCCGAGAGTTTATACTATCAGAGAGTTTGAGAGAGAATTTAAATTTTGAACGGATTGCAAATGAGCTCGACCACCCTATTTATAGGCCTGATCGACAGCGAGTCGCGACCCGCGACCAAGTTGGCTTCGGCCTTCACAGCCCGCGAGAGAACATGTGTCGATTAGAGCTTTGGCCAGTCATTGGCCTAGCTATGCTGAGTCACCGGACATGTGGCGCAATGCCTTGTCCGTCACACAAGGCCAGTCACGCCCTGCGAGGGACCCAAAGGATTGGGTCACGGCCTGCGAGCGACTCCTTTTCCTCGTTTTCGTTGATTTTTATAAATATTAAGGTATTTCGGGCCCGTTTCTCATACGAGGTATATATGGAACGTTTAAGGTCACGTTAAGGGTTCTAGGAGGGTTGTTATATCCTCCCAACCTTGTTTTAGATCTCGTCCTCGAGGACTACTGGAATAGGTGTAGGTATTTCTTCTGCATCTCTGACTCGAGCTCCTAAGTGTATTCTGGTCCTCTCTTTGAATCCCATTTCACTTTGAACAGAACTAGTCTCTTGTGTTTGAGATTCTTGATCTTTCTATCTTCAATCCGAGTGGGTTTTTCTACAAACTTACGTTTCTCGTTTACCTCAATGTCCTTAAGAGGTATTAGTAATGATTCGTCTGCTAAGCACTTTTTGAGATTACATACATGAAACATATCATGTATTCCTGCCATTTCCTCTGGCAGTTGTAGCTAATAAGCTACAGGTCCTATCCTTCTAATAATCTCAAAAGGTCCAACATACATGGGGCTTAGCTTTCCTCTTTTAACGAATTTGATTACTCCTTTCCATGGAGAAACTTTTAACAATACCTTATCTCCTACTTGAAATTCTAAAGGTTTTCGTCTGTTATCTGCATAACTCTTTTGACGATCTCGTGCTGCTTTTAGTCTTTCCTTGACTTGAATAATTTTGTCCGTTGTTTCTTGCACTGTTTCTGGTCTAGATAGTTGCTTTTCTCCAATTTCTGCCCAACAGACTAGAGTTCGGCACTTTCGTCCATAAACTGCTTCAAAAGGTGCAACATTAATGCTTGTATGATAGCTGTTATTGTAGGAAAATTCTATTAGTGGTAAATGGATGTCCCAATTTCCTCCGAAATCAATTACACAGGCTCTAAGCATATCTTCCATAGTTTGAATTGTCCTTTCGCTCTGTCCTTCCATTTGTGGATGATAAGCTGTGCTTAGATTTAACCTGGTTCCCATTGCTTTTTGGAAACTTGTCCAAAAATGAGAAGTAAAACGGCTATCTCTATCAGATACAATAGATAAATGAATTCCATGTAATGAAACTATTTCATTTACATATAACTCAGCTAACTGTTCCATACTGAAAGTTTCCTTCATTGGTAAGAAATGAGCATATTTAGTCAATCTGTCAACAATCACCCAGTTTGTATCATTTCCTTTTTGAGTCCTGGGTAATTTGGTAACAAAGTCCATTGTTATCAATTCCCATTTCCATATTGGCATTTCTAGTTGCTATAATAATCCTGAAGGTTTCTGATATTCAGCTTTAACTTGTGAACAGGTTAGACACTTAGAAATATAGTTTGCTATATCCTTTTTCATTCCTATCCACCAGAAATGATTTCTTAGATCTTGATACATTATATTACTTATGGGATGTATCGTATATTTAGACTTATGGGCCTCTTCTAGAATTTTGTGCCGTAGGTTTCCTTATTTAGGTATCCACATCCTTTTCTTATGGAACGTCCAAATTCCATTTGATCCTTATTCTAATTCCTTAATCATTCCTTTTAAACCTTCAGCATTGTCCTTGAATGCTGTTTCCTACACCTCTCTAATTTGCTCATTTAAATCTATCTACAGCTTTAATTTAAGACAGCGTACTTGTTTTGGATTTTCATGATACTTTCGACTTAAAGCATCAGCTACGACGTTAGCTCTTCCAGCATGATACAGGATATCACAATCATAATCACTAAGAATTTCCATCCAGCGTCTCTGTCTCATATTTAATTCTTTTTGCCCAAACATATGTCTTAAACTCTTATGATCTATGAAGACAACAAATTTACTTCCGTATAAATAGTGTCTCCAAATCTTAAGGGCAAAAACTATGGTTCCTAACTCTAGATCATGGGTTGTGTAATTCTCTTCTTGTTTCTTAAGTTAACTAGAGGCATAAGCTATAAACTTTTGACGTTGCATCAACACACATCCATATCCCAACTTAGACGCATCACAATAGACTATGAAGTCTTTAGTTCCTTCTGATAATGCGAGTATGGGTGCGTTAGTAAACCTTTGCTTAAGAATCTTAAAGCCTTCTTCCTGTTTTGGTCCCCATTCGAACTTAGCTGATTTGCAAGTCAGTTTGGTTAATGGAAGGGCTATCCTAGAGAAATCTTGGATAAACCGTCTATAATATCCTGCCAGTCCAAGAAAACTTCTTATTTCCGTTGGCGATTCAGGGACTTTCAATTTGGTAATCGCCTCGATCTTTGTGGGATCCACAAGAATTCCTTCATGATTAACCAGATGTCCAAGGAATTGCACTTCTTGTAACCAGAATTCACATTTTGAGAATTTAGCATAAAGCTTCTCTTTTCTCAATAATGTCAGAAGTGTATGCGGATGCATTGCATGTTCCTCTTTACACTTAGAGTAAATGAGAATATCATCTATAAAGACAATTATGAATTTATCCAGGTATGGTTTACATATCCTGTTCATCATGTCCATAAATGCATCTGGGGCATTGGTTAAACCGAATGGCATGACGGTAAATTCATAATGACCGTACCTTGTTCTGAAAGCAATTTTTGGAATATCCTCTTCCTGTACTTTCAGTTGATGATATCCTGATCGTAAATCGATCTTAGAAAAGAAATGAGTTCCTTGAAGTTGATCGAACAGATCATCGATTCTCGGTAGTGTGTACCGATTCTTTATCGTAACCTTGTTCAGTTCTCGGTAATCAATGCACATACGCATTGATCCGTCTTTCTACTTAACAAACAAAACCGGTGCTCCCCATGGCGATGAACTAGGTTGTATAGAACCTTTTTTCAAGAAGTTTGTCCAATTGTTCCTTCAGTTCCTGCATCTCCGTTGGTGCTAATCAATCTGGTACTTTGGCAATCTGTGCCGTCCCTGGTATTAGGTGAATTCTAAATTCAACCTCTCTATCACGCGGTAATCCAGGTAACTCTTCTGGAAAAATGTCTGAGAATTTAGATATTATGGGAATATCTTTTAATTCTTTTCCTTTAGTATTAATGATTAAAGAAATCACATATACTATTCCTCCTTTCCTTTCATAACTTGCAACTTTCATCACAGAGATGAATTTTGTCGACCTGGTTGGCTTATCTCCTTTGATTGTGATATTTTCACCAGTTGGTGTACTTACTTGCACTGACTTTTGATCACATAGAATATTGGCACGATTGGCTACGAACCAATCCATTCCTAATACAATATCGAATCAAGCTAGATTCATTAGGTAAAGGTTAGCAAAGAAATGATGGTTCAGGATTTCTATTCTTGCTCCTTGCAAGATTTCACTAATCTTAATGGATTCTCCATTTGCCGTTTCTACCAGACAATCTTGTGGAAGTTTGGTTAAGGGTTGGTCGAGAAGTTTGTAGAAAGAAGTATTAATAAAACTTTGGTTTGCACCAGGGTCAAATAATACTTTGGCAAAAACGTTGTTAACTAAAAATGTACCGGCAATCACATCTGGAATCATCTTAGCTTCTTCAACTGTCAGAATAAATGCTCTGGCATTCTTCTTGGGTCCTTCAGCTGTCTTAGCTTTGTTGGTTGCTGCCAGAGCTAGTTTCGGACAGTTCGGTCTGATGTGCCCAGTTTTTCCACAATTAAAACATATCCTATTGCTAAGTTTCTTCCTAAAATTTTCTTCCTTGTGTCCAGACATTTTGAAAAAGTTGTAATATAGGGAGTATCTTCCAGAGTGCTTCCTTTTGCAATACTTACAGTAGGGTGTAGAGGAAGAACCTGTAACTTTTCAACGGTACAGAAATTCTTAGGTAAGTTTCTGAGCTAGGTTCTTTCTCTGGTTTTCTTTTTGAGTGCGTACCAACTCATCAGTCAGGGTGTTGGCTAATTCTATTGCTTCTTCTATGGTTTGCGGACTAGCTGCCTTGACTACGTGTCTAATCTCACTAATTAATCCCCAAACGTAACGGGATATTAATACTGGCTCAGGTGAAGCTAAGGTTGGCACTATTCTAGCATATTCGAAGAATATGGTAGTGTAACCTTTGCAGTCTATTCCAGTCATTTTATGATTTAGGAACTTATTGGCGATTTGTTTATTCTCATGAGGAGGACAAAATTTTCTTTCGACTATTTCTTTAAAATTAGTCCATTCCATTCTATAAACTCTGTCACTTCCCCTAGACTGGAGAATAGTATTCCACCATTCTAAGGCTGCATTTTTGAAAAGATTAGAAACAAACATAATCTTATCTTCATTTGCACATTTACTTATTTTTATGACTGCTTCTGTCTTTTCTATCCAGCGCAAGGCTGAAATTATTCCTTCATTGCCTGAAAATTATATTGGTTTGCAGGCCAAGAATTCTTTATTAGAACAACCATAATAGATGGTTCTTATTCTTTTAGGAAATGGAGCTTGGATTAAAGGTCTGTTATTATCGTTCACATTGTGACTTGGTTCAGTGTGTTGGCGTTTACTTCCATTTTGTAGATTTATGATTTTCTGCTTCTTTAACAGTCTTGATAGTATAAGGCATAGCATCTATAATTCCTTGTGCTACTATGTGTTGGATGACACTGTTATCTAGTTGGTTTCCGTTATTCTCATTATTCTGGTTTTCCTGCTTTACTTCGTTGTCCATCTGAATTGTGAATATTTATCAGGTATTAATTATTACATAATAAAATTTAGTACAAAAATTATACACATCATTCAAACAGATTGATGAAAAACGTCGAACATTGCTACTTTTACTCTTTTCATATATATATATATATATATATATATATATATATATATATATATATATATATATATATATGCGTCGATTACAAACTACAACTGGAAAATTAAACATACTAATAGTTATGATCTATTTTAGTCTATCTATTTTTTTTCATATATATCTAGGTATTATTCTAGGTATCATGTATCCAATCATGTATATCACGCTCGACGTGCTTCCATATAAGCTTTTCTCCTATTTGACGAATTCTATCTCCTTCAACTAGCTCATTGTTAGGCCCTAAAGTGTGAGACTGACGCATCAAATTAACACAACGGGCTATGGTTATGAACTGGGCCTTACCGGGTTAGTTAGTATTAGGGTTTGGACCTTTATAGGTCACTTGGGCCAAGCTTTAGGCCATGTGGGCCAAACAGGCCCAAGGGGAGCCCATGTGGGAAGTGGGATTGTCTATGTATATAAACAAGTTTCTAACTTGTTTTTAGGGAGGAACCTCCAAGTTACAGAATTCCTAGAGAAGCTAGAGTGGGAGGTGATTTGGTTGTGAGCACTTGTACTAGACGGTTTTGCTTTTCAAGTAATAGAATCGTGTGCAAGTGTTGAAAGTGATTCGGTATTGTGTTCTTCATATTTCATATTTTTCGGTTTTTCTTGAATCACCTATTGATTGGATTCCGCACAATCAATAGGCTGTTTGATATCATTGAAAGATCCGGTTTACGGGACTTACAATTGGTATCAAAGCCATTAGAACCTGTTTCTAGGCTCGGTGTGATATCAGAGATTCAAGGTTTTCGTTATTTTTGGATTTTTGTTCATCGCGTTCTTCGTGTTCTTGAAGTGTTCATCGGGATTCTATTGAAAACTAGCCATATTTTGGTGTTTTGATTATTTTTTGTGTGTTAAAGGATTAATTTTTTTATTAAACTGATTTGTAAATACTTTATAATTTAGATAAGATTTTAAATCCTTGAACAAATTTCCAACAGTTTCCGAAAATAATTGCTTCTAAAAGATATTTTCAAAAGTTTTTTGGTTGACCAAATCTTGTTTCAAAATCATATTGAGGTTGCGAGCTACAACAGGGAAAGGAACAATACCGTTCCGAGTCAAGTTTTTTGGTTGACCAGATCTTGTTTCAAAAGTTTTTTGGTTGACTAGTAGAGGTCTCGACTCACTGCTCTACTGGTCTCGAGTCCTCAACTTTCAGAAACTTGAGTCGCAACAATACCATTCCGAGTCAAGGAGGTCTCTTCACGGTCTCGACTTGATTTTGTATTGGATTTCAAGGTCTCGAGTCATTGATAACATCTGAGGTCTCGACTCAACTTCATCATCAGGTTCCGAGTGCCAGTCTCGACTCACATCATTCTTGTGTCGCAACCAATCTCCAAGGTCTCGGGTCCCTTTTCATCATCGCAGCCGGTCTCGACTCATCATCCTTCACAGGTCTCAAGTCCTTTATTCACTGGTCTCGACTCCAAAATTTTTAAGGAAATAGTGCATCAAGGTCTCGACTAAATTGTTATCCGATCTCGAGTCATCTTCACAACACAACAGAGGTCTCGAGTTATCTCCTTCACCGTTTCGAGTCGCAACCACGTTCTCGAGTCAAGGAGGTCTCGACTCATCAACTAAAGGTCTCGAGTCATCAACTTTGAGGTCTCGACTCAACAGGTCTCGAGTAATTGATTTCATAGTCTCGAGTCGCAACATCGGTTCCCACTCGCAACGAGTCTTTCGAACTGAGATTTCGAGTGGGATTTCAGGTTACTTGTGAGCATTATACATCTCAGGTCGTCTTCCTCACATCATCCTCTGGTAACTGAACTCCACTCAACATCCATCTTCTCCGGTGACCCCCGACAACCTCCGGTTACCTTCTCCGAGCAACACCACCTCCGACCACCACACCTGTCACCGACCACCTTCTCATCCTGAACTACTTCTCCGGCCACTATCTCAATTCAAACCAACGTCACCATAGTCACTTACATCGGACATCTGTCTTCTTGACTGCCACTAAAACAGCCTATTCATCGTTTTGAAACAATTAAGTTTTCAGGTGTATTCCATTTTGAATTTGGAAGAAGATAGAGTGTTTCTTTTGCGACAGTTTCAGTGTCGAGAAAACAAAGAAGAAGAAACAAAGGGTAGTTTTCGTGACAGTTTAGGTGTCGGGAAAGTTGGTGAATAATTTTCTAAAATCTGATTGTGACACTTTGATATTTAGGTTTAATTTTATAATATAATAATATTAATCATTAGGTCATCATTTCATAATCATTAATTATAATATATTAATATATTAATAATAATAAGTATTCTTTTATAATAAATATATATATTTATATTAAAAAAAAGAGGTTTGTTTGGTTGTGAAAAGTTTGATAGGTTTTGAGGTGCGGTTCAGAAAGCGGAATCATTCGGCTGCAAAGGGTTTAAGTTAGCGAATACACAGGTTCTCGCTTTGGGCTTGTGTTGAGGAAATAGTTAAAAACACACATTTTTGGGGGATCACATCTTAAAAATGTCTTATAAGAGAGAGGTGCTTGAGCAGGAACTCCAAGGATTCAGTTACTCATATGGTGAATCTATAGAAGCACTTACAGGCCGGTTTGCTGAACTGCTTTCTGAAATGGAGAAGGCAGAGATGGTGGTGTCTACTCACATCAGCAACAGTAAGCTTCTAGATGCTATAAAAGAGATTCCAGATAAGGCGAACTGTAGTTGGTTTAGAAATGTTCATCAGATAATATTGACAACTGACTGCTACTGTTACAAAATGAAGTCAGATGAGCTGATCTCACTCATCAAATCATATAACAATGCTGTTATACAGTCTACTCAAGGCAACACATCTGATGCATTTATGTTTAACAAACCCGTGGCTCGAGAAATTACTCGTGATCGTGAAGAGATACTTTCTGTCTTTTGCACTCCTGAGTGTAGAGAAAGAAATGAGGCATATCGGTTACACAATGCTGAGCTAATTCAAGATTATAAAGATATTAAAAATAAAAACTTTACTTTGGCTAAAAATGAAAAACTTTATAAAGAAAAAAATGAAGCCCAAAGGAAAGATATCATTCAGTTGAAAGAAGATCTCAGCGCTAAGAATTGTAATTTTTTGGATGCTCTAGCAACAATTAGTGACTTGACCAAAGAGCTAGAAGACTTAAAGTTGAAATATCAGGTTAATGAAATTAATATTAAAAGGTATGACACTTCTAGTAATTTGGTCAAGAACATTTGTGACATACAACTAGCATACAAAGAAAAGAAAGGGGCTGGTTTGGGATACACTAAAACTCCTCCTCCACACAATCATAACTATACATATCTGCCTTTCACGGAAGAGGAGTTAATGAATGAGGGCAAGATGACTTATGGCCCAAAAACTGATAAGTCATCAATAAACAACAATTTTGTTGATAATAAACGACCAGCTCCTTCAATGAATTTTGTTTCTAAAGGCACTTTTGATACTAATACTTTGTCCTCCCCTACAGATGAAGTGAAAGTTGAAAATGTAATTGGGGATGAACAAGCATCAGACTCTGATTCATCTGAAAATTTAATAAATGAATCTAATCCAGACTCTATTTTGGCGTGTAGTATTTTTAACTCGGTTTTTCGCTCTGTGTTTAATTTTAGGCCTAATGGTTTGGGCGAAAATGTTGATGCTTGTGTAACAGCGACTGAATCGGCAGATGAAACGAATGAGTTAGCTGGACCATCTGATTCCAAATGTGATTCATTTGAAGCAGCTGATTCTGAGAAATTGGAATCAGTTGATTCTAGTGGATTCAGGCCAAAGGTGTCATGTGTGCAGAACCGTCTTGTGCTGAAAATTCGTCAAACGTTTCAGCTGAAGTTTCTACTAAAGTTTCTGGTGTTTCATCTGACAAACCAGAACTCTCCGATTCTGTCAAAGCTGATGACATGAAGGATGATGAGAAGACTGATGTGAACAAGGCTCCAAGTACGCAAGCTGAACAATCTGAACCTTCTGTTAGTAATGAAAAGGTTCAGATTAAGCAACAAGAGCCGAAGCGAGCAGGTAAAGGCCGCGAAAAGAAGAAGCCTAAACATCAAAGACGATCAGGCTCTCCACAGTCCTCACCGGGCAGCAATCGTCCGCAAAAGGCTTGTAATGTGAAAAATACTTTTGTTAAGCCAGCCTGTAATGGCAAATGTGAGAAATATGCATTTGACTGTGCTAACAAGGGTTTTAGAAAGACTGGTGAGATTTCTGAACAAGACTTGTAGTCTAAGGAAAACAAGAAGAATAAAAGGAAATCTCCACCACAGAAGGCCCCTGCAAACAACAAATATAGACATCCAAATTCATCCTCGTTTGCAAGCAATGTACAACAAAAACAAGCACAGAAAGGACCAGCTCATCCTTCAGGGCCTGCAAGAGCTACACAAGCCGATCAGAATGCCTTCTACATGAAGAAACAAACATGCTTCAATTGCGGCATTGCTGGTCACATTGCAAGAAACTGCACACATCGTCCCTACGTACCCTACTATATGCAAAATCAGAGGGTTACACCTAAGGATAACTACCATTCTAAGCCGATGAAGGTATAATCACCTAAGGCAATGAAGAATGTGAATCCCAAGGTTAAACCTTCTGATGGGGATTGGAACGCTGCTAAAAACAAACGCAACGCTGTTCAGGAACAAAAACGTTTTTCTAAAACTGACAAGTCTGAAACAACTAAAGTTGCTCAACCGAAGGCAACAAACGCGTTTGCTAAGCCGAAACAAATTTGGAAACCTAAATCCAAGGCAGTAACGTCTCCAATCCTTGAAATTAAAGGGGACTTATGTTTAAAGGAAGTGTCTTATTTTGATGCTTTAGGCAATCCCAGGACCACGATGGCCTGGGTACCCATGTCTTACTAATCTCCTTACCTTTCAGGAACAACTAAGGAGGAGCTGTTGACAATCTCCGGAATGTTGATAGCGGTTGTTCCAGAGATAAAACGGGTAACATTTCACTGTTGCAAAAAGTTCAATTTTTTTTACAGATGATATGTTTCCTTTGGAGGAGATAAAAGAAGTAAGAAATGATCAGCAAAAGGTACCGTTTAAATTCAGTACTTTGATTTGAAATTGATTAGTCTTCAATCTGATGACAGAACGGTTAAGCAAAAATATTTTTCTCTCTTTCTTAGTTCATTATTTTGTATATAAAGTGTCCTTTCTCTAGTAAATGGTAAATTTGTGCAAAAATACAAGATTTATGCACAAATTTAGGGGGGGGGGGGGAGAGGGACATATAGATAGATATAGAGTTTAGGGGGAGAAAACTCAGAAAATACAAAAAGAGTTTGCTGTAAATATGTATTGTTTTAGGGGGAGAAAATGAGAAAAATACAAAAACATTAGAAAAATGAAAAAGCCAAAAAGAAAAATTGCATGATATGGGAAGTGAAATAAATGTTCGTGTTAAAGGGTTTGACTAACACATGTAAGGTGCCATAGCTGAAAAGACTAGGATCTACTGTGATATGTCGATAGGCTTGACGCTCAACATGATAAAAGATACTAAGTGATATAAACATAATGAACTATGTACCATGTGGGTAACATACCAACGGCGTATGATTTTAGGGTCTTAAATCTTGCGTTGATAGATAGCCAACATCTGAGGTTTCGGGTCTTTATATTGTTACATCCAGATTATATGCAGACCTAGACACAGTCAAGATATCTTAAAAGATCCCAAGAGGACAAAAACCTAAGGAATCAAATCTTAAAATGAGAAAATTCCAAATGCTCAAGGAGCTGAATTCGTACCAAAATGGTATTTGCCTCGCCCTCGTTGGACAAAATCATTGGTCGCTCTGCTGTACGAAAGTACTAACCTGTCACCAATGGTCTAATGTTGTAAATAAAAAAAGATGACATCAATATACTCACCTGCTACGATGAGTCGTTGTGCTTACCTTGATCGCGGGGGTATGCCTTGGAATGGGACACACGGGTATAATAGTATAATATTACCTTAAGCATACCACGAAGTTGAAAAGTTGAACGTTGAGCGTTAAAGTTTAAGTGGACAAACATATTGGCAATCGCATATGTAGGATCGATTACTGACCCGAACGAGTCGTTCAGAGGAGTTTTTATCAGTTTCAGGTGCGGAAAACAAGAAACTGATGTAGAAACAGCTAGCAATTCACTTTTAACACCTTTTGCATTGATTTATAACAGATTACATGCAAAAGTCACACCGGCAGCACCTCGGTATGGAAATCCTGAAAAGATACAACTGATTTCGCTCATGGCCTATTTATACTAGTCTTGATTTCGCTCGAAGAGGAACACAACCAATAGGAGCGGAATCAAGTTTCGGGCGGAATCACAAACATGTGATTACGAGCGGAATCTCTCAACATATATAAATCTGATTCTAAATTCCTTTTGTCTTATATGTAGTGATGCAATGATGACATCACTATTATGATGTCATCATTAAAGATGATGACATCACCCTCTTTCAGATCCGAAACGAGACTGAGACTCGACATAAGACGAAGACGACAGATGTATGCACTAACAGCATAGACTAGTTTGATTAGGCTCGTACTGAAAAGTGTTCCTTAGTCTGCTTGAGAATGAATTTTGATCCCATTGCAATTGTAATTGTATATTATGGTAGTTGTTTATATTTTGAGTTTTTATTTGTTTTTAGTTCTTTAAAAAAATCAAAAAAATTAGAAAAATTAAAAATTACAAAAATAGTGTCTTGTTTTCTATAAAATCAAAAAAGCCAAAAAGAGAGTGTTTATTTGTTTCTTAAAATTAAAAATGTAACCGTTCTTGAAGGTTTGACTGATCATCAAAAGTTGAAAGAATTTAAATTGTGAAATCCGAGTATAAGTACTTGGATGTACCTAGTGTTCATATGGTACTCTCCCTGTTGCATAAGAAATGTTTGCTTATGAGTTTGTGAGCATGTGCAGAACTTGATTTCAATCAAGAACAGGGGTTGATGGAGACTGAGATGCTGTTAGTTGCTGAAGAAGCCTGAAGCAGCACAACAAGATGTACCTGAGTCAGAAGAGCCGGATACGAAAAGCCGTCTGACAGTGAAAGTACATTTGAAGAATTACCATGAACATGCTTGAAAGACAAAGATTGCAGAAGAAAAGAGCTGCTGAGAATCCTCCTCTCACATTCTTTTCGACAAGATTTTCAAGCAAATGCTGATCAAGATCCTAATATGAAGCTAACCACAAGAGCTGAAGAAAGAGACCCAGTGCTGAGAGTTCAGAAGTCAAGAACTTCCACAACATCTGCAGCATAGCGACGACCATAGACTTCGTTGAAGATGTTGCTGAATTCATGTTATGAAGACAATTTGATGGCATCAGTCTAAGGGGAGATTGTTAGGCCCTAAAGTGTGAGACTGACGCATCAGATTTACACAACGAGCTATGGTTATGAACTGGGCCTTACCGGGTTAGTTTGTATTAGGTTTTGGACCTTTATAGGTCACTTGGGCCAAGCTTTAGGCCATGTGGGCCAAGCAGGCCCAAGGGGAGCCCATGTGGGAAGTGGGCTTGTCTATGTATATAAACAAGTTTCTAACTTGTTTTTAGGGAGGAACCTCCAAGTTACAGAATTCCTAGAGAAGCTAGAGTGGGAGGCGATTTGGTTGTGAGCACTTGTACTAGACGGTTTTGCTTTTCAAGTAATAGAATCGTGTGCAAGTGTTGAAATTGATTCGGTATTGTGTTCTTCATATTTCATATTTTTCGGTTTTTCTTGAATCACATATTGATTGGATTCCGCACAATCAATAGGTTGTTTGATATCATTGAAAGATCCGGTTTACGGGACTTACACTCATCGCCCCATTGGCGAAGTTCCTGCATATTTTCTTCACTCATGGGTGGTAATGGTACTGGTTCTGGGTCAGGGTATCGAGGTATGGTGTGTCCTTAAGGATATGGGTTTCTTATTTCACTTTGCTTCCACCAATCGCTGTTCCAAAATGGGTCTAGAGGGTTAAGGTTGGTATACTAAGCTATAGGGTTTGGTGGGGGAATTTTGGGAATCCCATATGGGTAAACATCTAGGATAGGAAACTGGTCTTCTTGGTTTGGTTCTAGCATTTGTTGATCTGGGAATAAGGGTAACAGTGGTGGTTCGGCTATTTGGTTTAGGTTAGAGTCTACTGCTATAGTGGCTAGCATATGGAAATCTGCCAACTGTCTATCTAGTTCCTCTTCCCACAGTGGCCTATGGACTGTTTCCCGAGTTTGTGCATTTACTTCCCTATTGGCTCTTACTATCGCTCTTTGTTGTTGTAACTTCTTCATTCTTTTTCTTCTCTCATGTGCTCTCCTATTAAACCATCCTCTTTTCTTAGAAGTAAAAGGTTCCTCAGACTATGCCTTAAAAATAAATATTCGTTCCTCAGTATCTGCTGAATATCCTGAGGGATTTGGTTGAGAAGATGTTCCTTCATCTTTTGGTGAACTAGCTATATGATGATAAGCATCAGATGTACCTTTCTCACTCATACTGTAAACTAACAAATTGTCAAATAACACAAAACAATAATCACATAATTTATTTCCTAACACAAAATTTAAGTGTCAGTAGAACACTTCATTGGCTTAAACCAGTGGCTGTAGCTCTGATACCACCTTCTGTCGCAATCCCCGACCCCTGCTCGGGAGCGGGTGCCACGAGTATGCAGAGTGGGTGGTATTAGTGTTTATTAATTTGGCAGCGGAAAACTTTCATCAAGACCTTATTATGGAAATATTTTATCAGAGTTAAAACACCAAACTTCATATAATAAACAAATGGGATAAAACCGAGTTTTCATTACAATATCAAAAGACAAAACTTCTTTTTTATTTAGGTAACTTTTATAGCCACTTTTCTAAGCCTTCACTGCTCTCCAGCTGGCTTCTATTGGCTTTCACATTTTGTTACCTGAAACGCGTTTAAAAAGTTTTATCAGCAAGAAATACTGGCGAGTGCATCCCGGTTTAATCAAAATGGTTTTACAACTTTACAGTGTTTGAGGGCATCCGCAATTACATTTGTTTATATCTACTCAATTACTCATTCAGTACTGTCAACACCTGACTTGTGGGTCATATTACTCATTGGCTATCTCATTGTCCAATGGTAATGTCTTTCACATTTTGTATACAAAACCCCAACATACCGGCAACAATTGTAGCATCACAAATACTCATTTAGTGTTAAGTGTAATTTAAAACATTTTGAGGTTTTGGTAAAGTATTTTGATTCACAAAAGAAATTTGCAAAAGGTTACAAAAAGAGAATGTACTCACATTGTTTACTTAGGTAATACTAAGGCTTCCTTTTGTATCTCCTGGTTATTATCTATTAAATTTAAACAATGCACAAGTGTTAGTAAAATAACCCAGATTACAATAACCATACAACTCGAGATAGAACTCCTATGACTGAGTCAGACTGAGACTTGACATGCATTATGGAGTCCTAGATCAATCGGGTGTAACACGAGACAGAACTCCAACGACTGAGTCAGGCAGAGCCTTGACATGCGTTACGGAGCCCTAAATCGATCGTGTAAGGTAACAAGCAGGGTTATAAGACTTACAACGAGGCAGAGCTTTGCTTTATAGGGTGTTATTTCCCGAGATTTTGAGAGAGAATTTAAATTTTGAACGGATTGCAAATGAGCTCGACCACCCTATTTATAGGCTTGATCGGCAGTGAGTCGCGACCCGCGACCAAGTTGGCTTCGGCCTTCGCCGCCCGTGAGAGAACATGTGTCGATTATAGCTTTGGTCAGTCATTGGCCTAGTTATGCTGAGTCACCGGACACGTGGCACAATGCCTTGTCCATCACACAAGGCCAGTCGTGCCCCGCAAGGGACCCAAAGGATTGGGTCGCGACCCGCGAGTGACTCTTGTTCCTTGTTTTCTTTGATTTTTGTAAATAATAAAGTATTTCGGGCTCGTTTCTCGTATACGAGGTATATAAGGAATGTTTAGGGTCACGTTAAGGGTTCTAGGAGGGTTGTTATACAGTCTGTAAAAAGCTTTCTTGAGACGGTACACCTTATCTTCTTTTCCTTTCACCAGAAAACCTTCGGGCTGTGAAATGTATACTTCTTCAGCCAATTCTCCGTTCAGAAAAGCAGACTTAACATTAAGATGATGCAGAGTTCACCCCTCTTTCGCAGCAATTGATAACTAGAATCTGATCGTTTCTAACCTCGCCACTGGTGTGAACACTTCCTTGAAGTTGATTCCCTCTCGTTGTACGTACCCCTTTGCAACAATTCTGGCTTTACATTTAGTGACTCGACCATTTGCATCTTTCTTTAGCTTATAGGCCCATTTAAGGCCTATGGCCTTTTTCATTGCCTTCTTGCATTCGTTGTATGCCACAGCTTCATTGAATGTTGTGGTTAATCATTTGTCAGCAACAATTCTTGATCATAGAGATGTTTTACTTCTTCACTGTTCATTGTAGTAGTTCTTTGATGAACACCTAGAAATGAGTGATCACCTTGTGGAGGTGTGTGTTCAAAAATTTGAATGTTGAGCTGAATCTCCATCTTCTGAGCTTTATACAACACTTGAATCGGTTTCATTGGGACTGGCCCCTTCTTCATTACAACTTGCTGAAACAGAGTTTTGTGTGGATAGATGGAATGGCGTACTAGGGTTTTGAACTCCATTAATGTCATTTACAACTAATGTGTTGTTGGGCTCCTTTTTCATACATCTGTATATTAGCCCAACTAGTCTGAGACTTGGGATCTTCATTTAAGCATACTTTCCAAGTCCAACCCTTTTTTTCATTAAATTATGCATCTCCATCTCTGGCAACACAGAAACGTTTAGTACCAGGATTGTACATCTGAAGGAAATGACATTCCTTATATGAACCTAGGTAAACCATTATGTAAATCCCAAAACGAATCCGGATCACAGTGGTTGGTTGTTTTAAGCCATAACACCTATTGATTAGGTGTTTGAGATATGAAAAGTTAAGAAAGATCAAAGATGAAGGTGAAGCTTATGGATTAATGAATACAACAAGTGTTGTATTGAATCCAAACAATAAGATATAACAATAAACCACCTTGGATATCAGATTTGAGCACAAGATCAACACAAGAATGTAACAACACCAATATTCATTCAAGAGCCAAAAGCTTGCCAAGGTTACAATGAGAGGGCTATTTATAGTGTTCCTGATTAGCCAGCAAATTTATAAATTTGCTGGAATCATATCTATACTAAGTCAGGAAACAATCTTCTAGAGAATTACAAAATAAGCCCTTGTACATTCAAAATAGCTACAAACTAAGACTAAACTAATCCAGCACAAGTATCAACGATCTCAAAAGTTCTAACAATATCCCCCCTAGATCGTTGCATACTTGTCGTTTCATTCTTCAGTTGTGGCCGCTGGATTCTCTGTCGCTTGCTTTTCAGGCTCTGTTGGTTTTTTGTTGCTTGTTGTCGTTTCTGTTGGTGCTTCGGTCTCGATTGGCACAGTTTGAGTTTCTTGAGTTGTTGTAGCTTCACTAATTGGTTGGTCCTCCTTAGTGGCCTCATATGTGGATGAGGCCGGAGGTGGTGACGTTGTGGTGGGTTCAGTTGTGGAAGCAGAAGTTCCTTCTGTCTTTCGTTCGTGTTTCTTCTTCTTTCTTGCTTCCTTTTTCTTTTCTCCTTTTTCTTTTCTCTTCTCAATTCTGTCTACCAGATCCAGCATATCTCTTTTCAACTTCCAGGCTCGCTCCACCGCTCTCTGAAATAACGCTGCCTCCTCCATGTTTGCATTACCAGCTCCCACATTTATACGGCTAGCGTTCAAAATTGTTAGATCTGAGAGCCCAAACATAAAAACATCCATCGGATCCAGAATACGAATATCCTCATTTGCATTGGATCTTATAACAGCTTCACCAGTCCTGCTGTCGTAAAACCATTTCTTAAAGTCATTGAGGGCGACATGCACTTCTTCCGGAAGCTTGATCCTCATGACAACTTTGGCAGGGTTGATCACCCACGTCACTTTTCCCTTTCCGGTTACTGGATCGATAGTTGTTTTTGAAACTCTGCGTCTTGGACGCTGTGGAGCATGATTGGGGAAACCCTTGATGCTTTCTTTGGCAATAATCCGCTCGAAATCCCTCCCGATTCCTCTTTCTTCTGGGTTCAATATGTCTAGGCGACCAAGTTCAGTAAGATCCCACCTGGGAAGTGTGAAAAGATCAAATCCGGTCTGGAAGTACTGGATTACTCCACCACGCCTCTTTACCACAAACATTCCTCGAAGATTGTCGTACATCCAGCTGAGGATCTTATCAGTGGCTTCACTCTTTTCTACTGTTATGACTTGATAAAGGTCTGGGAGTCATTCTCTCTCTTTCTTGAACCATTCAGGATGTTCAGGAGAGAAGGTTTTTCCACATAATATCTCGATCCACTTCCTCTTCATCGCTTTCGTTTCCCTCAGTTATTTTTTCCACCGATTCCAAACGCTTTTTCTTGGCTTCAGCCTCCTTTTCCTTTCGAGCATTTTCTTCTTCCACGAAACCCTCAAAGTCGAAGATTTCTTCAAAGGAATACATGGGTTTTACTTTCATCTGCTCACACATGCTTCTCATCATTCTATACATTTTCTCCAACCCAGCTTGCTGGAACCTGATGAACTTGGACTGCTTGGCCATGTAGGCATTCATCTCCTTATTCTTCTTACGTTGATCTTTAATCTTCTCTCTTAAAATGTTTGTGTCGTTGACTTGATTTTTGAGAAGGCAGATCTCCTTTGCCACAGATGGACTGGCGTTCTCAACAAGTTTATCGTAAAGCTCTTGAAAAGGACGAATCCTTTGTGGCGGGACTGGTGGCTTTGAAAACCTCGTTGGCTTTACAGGAGATACTTTGGAAGGCCGCTTGCTCGCAGATGCTTCATCGGGGTCAATGATCATTGCATCTACGAAGTCATTTAACGATTGAACTTCCTCAGTCACAATCTCTAGTCTTTCTGTGGGTGATATCTCTTTTCGTTTCAACTTCTTTTCTCTTTTCTCTTTTTCTTGCAAGGCGTGAATCGCTTTCAAATCTTTAATGTGCTGGCGGTGTTCATCTGACTCGGCCGCCCTTATGCCTGCATCCATAAATCATTCAGTGCTTTCCGATGCCCTTTTTCTTTTGGGTGGTTCGTCTTCAGCCGCCTGTTTTTCTTTCCTTTTTCCTTTAGCGCGTTCTTCTTTTGCACCTGCTTCGGCTTGAGCGAGAGCATCTCGTTGTTGTTTTTCTTGAACAGCTTCCTTGTACTTCTTATAAGCTTCCTTTACTATTGGGAGTCTCTCAGCTCGGTACATCCAATCATGCAACATCACCCATTCCTTAGTCTTTATCTCAGTGTACTGACGGCTTGTGGAGATGTGGAACTTGTAAAGATCTCCATCAGTTGGAAGATCTTTGTGTTGGTTATTTATCAGCATCTGAACGAATCTTGGATACATCGCCCACGTTGCTCCACTTACATTTTCAAGCATGTATTTGAATATCAAGCTCGAGAGATTAAATTTCTGTTTAAGACACAGATTTAGCATGGCTGCCGACCATTCCAAATTCAATCCATCAAAGCCACCCTTTCGGTGTGCCAGACTCGTAGAAATAACATGAACAATGAATCTCCAGTCTCTGGTGAGTCCTCCTCTCTTGATCTCTTTCTTTTGACGGAAATCTCCAGGATAGCCCATCCCTTGAAAACCATCCAGGATATCATCTTGACTCAGGCTTAACGGATCTTGATCATTGTCTTGAAGCTTCAGAACCTGGCGTATCCGGTCTTCAGTCACCTCTACTCTTTTGTTGCAAACCGTTGACACTATCCCTCTTTTGTTGTTGATGGCTTCTGGTTTTGCGTTTTCCCAGAATTGTTGTATGTGAATCTTGTACACTTTAACAGCTGTCTCCACAGCATAACCGATTCTGCTGGAACGTACCCATCTGGTTACATCTTCAAAATCTTGAGGCACTTCATCTAGATTGATGCTTTGATTATGTTTCATCGTTTTATCCCACTCGAGATTCTTCACCATACTGCATATATCACAAAAAAACGAGCCAAGTGAGAGAGACGTTAAGATAGAACAAATATTTACAAGAGAATTTTCGAATAAAAACAATATTTACAAAAAGAAAATTTAAATTAAAATAAGATCGCTGCCAGGTCGGTTATTGTCATCGCTGATGCTGGATATCGAGATCAGAGACTAGATCAATCAACGAGGATAGATCATCGCTGACTTCGCTGGTTGATCAGACTCTGATTAACTTCGCTATGTTCGCTAGTGGTCCGGTTAAAGTATGTCGGTAACTAAAACGAATCAAGAGCACATTTTCTAGGTTAATTTCGCTAGCGAACATAGCGATGACAACGTTTCTTTTCCGGAAACGATTTACCAGCGAACACAATAGACTAAATCGCTACACGAGCGAATTAGACTATTTTGCTGGGTGCTCGAACTCGCGTTCGAGACTTTTGATCATCCGCGACCAGGGTTAAATTCGCCAGCATCGCTGTCATCATATTGAAATCGCTGGCTTCAAAAATTTCTTCATAAACCCCTTTTAAAACCCTAACTGATTTCTAGTTATGTCCAAGCAACGATCACGGATGAGTTCATTGTGAAACTTTGTTTGATCGGTTCTTAAAAACGGACATCCAAATCAAACCACAAAGATTTCGGACAAAGATTACGGATTCAGATTTTTAGGGCTTATGAACACAAATATCAGTCAAAGAAATTCAAACATTGTACAGTTTACCGAGAATGTGAACCGATGACCACGATTGTTGTAAATGATGATTAATCGAAGAATTACCTGGTGATCCTTGAACGAAAATAAAGCTTGTGTCGATTTTGAGAGGGTGTCCGAAGATGAGCGAGAGAGAAGATGAAGAGGTTTTTGAAAAGTTGAAATATGACGGTTACACGTTATTTATACACTGATATCCGTACCGGGCGAAATAACTATTTCGCTGGTATCTTAATTTCGCCCCCTTTAATAAGTTTTCAAAATAATTTTAATTTCGCTCGTAAATTTCAAACTTTCTCGAAAAGCGTGCCCAGTTTTCTTTAAAACGCTAAAGATTACTAAATATTTACAATCAGAGAAAATTTTGGGCCATTTAGATTCCGAACTTCGAATTTTCAGCTCTGGGAGGTTTCATTTGATGCGGATCTTCTTGAAACTTTTCACGCTCATTGACTTACCTGCAGAAGATCATATTGCCAACACCTGCCAATTTCTTATTTATTATTATTATTAATAATTACTAACCAGGGCACAAGAAAAACTGCCAGTATGTTTGTCCGCTTAAATCCATGCATCCTTCTTTCAACATGCCTTCAGAGAGCGCTTTTATCATGTTTTCGGTAATATTGACAAGACTTCTATGGCCCCCACACAAGCTATTGAGAATAGAAACATCACGCCCGTGAGTCCCACGTCAGGACATACCCCCGTGATCAAGGTATGCACAAAGGTTCTTCATAACAGGTGAGTATATTGAATCCATTCATTTCAACGATAGAACGGAGATCAGGTCTGTACTTTCGTACAACAGAGATTCCAAGAACTATCGAGGGCGAGACAGATAGTTCGGTGAACAGGTCAGTACTTTCGTACAACAGAGAGACCGAAACTAATCCATCAAAAGGTTTCTGGCCACAAAAGGCACTTATTATGAAAGGGTTTGGCCTTTTTTTTTTTTTTTTTAAAGGCGCTTATTATGAAGGGATATCATAGAAGTTCTAGGTCAGCATGTATCTGGATGCAGCAGAAGACCAACTATGATACCCCCCGAATGGAAACCAATATAAAGACCCGAGATTTCAGGCTTTGGCAATCTATCAACACAAGATTTAAGACCATTAAGCCATATGCCGCAACGTGTTACCCACAAGATGCGTAATGCCTGAGATAAGCCAGAATCCTTGTGTAGATTTTTTGTTTTGCTCCCTAACAGCAGTTTACTCGTCGGTGTTGCTGAATCTACCGACACGTCGTTGCTTGGTACCCCGATTTCTTTTTGTAGGCTTTTCTGTTTTACAAGAAATGGCAAAGTGTTAGCAATTTTCTATCATTTCCTCTAACAGGAGTCAGAAACAAGCATTTCATTTTGATTTTCTGGAATATCCCCCCTAAAATCTTTATTTTCGAAAGTCCATTTGCCCGAAAATAAAATTTTAAGAATCAGAAAATCTTTTTGGTGGGCAACGCTGTACGATACTTGTTTTACTTTCAACAAACGTTTTTTTTTTTTTTTTTTTTTTTTTTTTTTTTTTTTTTTTTAACAAAAACTATGAACAGGGATTGTGTATTTACGAAAGCTTTTGGACACAAGATTCATTTCCATTCAAGGAAATTTACCATTTCCAACCAGGTTACCAGCTGGTTGAATCGCGTTTTATCGAAAGCTTTGGTGAAAATGTCGGCCCGTTGCTGAGTTGTATCCACTGGTACCACTTGAATGTATCCTTTCTCGTACGCATCTCGAATTGCGTGAATACGAATTTCGATATGCTTCGTTCTGGAGTGGTGGATGGGATTCTTCACAATTCCCAGACATGCCTCATTGTCGATGAATATAGGAGTCTTCATGATGTTGATTCCATAATCCAACAACTGATTTTGTATCCAGAGAACTTGTGAACAGCAACTGTAGGCCGCGGTGTATTCTGCTTGAGCGGTTGAGGTGGACACAGTTGTCTGTTTCTTGCTTTGCCATGAGATCAGACGATTTCCCAAGAATTGACATCCTCCTGATACAGACCTGCGATCTACTTTACAACCTGCATGATCACTGTCAGAATAAGCAATAAGATCAAAATTGCTATCTTTAGGATACCAAAGACCTAGTTTCGGAGTTCCTTTAAGATAGCGGAAGATGCGCTTCACAGCGGTTTCATGAGATTCCTTGGGATTAGTCTGAAAGCGAGCACAGAGACAGACAGCCCACATGATGTCAGGCCTGCTAACCGTTAAGTACATCAGAGATCCGATCATCGAGCGATAGAATGACTTGTTTACAGGTTTTCCTTGAGGATCTAGAGTAAGCTCTGTCTGAGATGCAAATGGAGTACTTGCAACTTTGCAGTCATTCAAGTTGTATTTTGCGAGAATATCCCGAATGTACTTGGCCTGATGGATAAGAATCCCGTCTTCCTTTTGCTTCACTTCTAGCCCCAAGAAGAACGTCAGCTCTCCCATCATGCTCATTTCAAATTGTGCCTTCATGACAGACTCGAATTCTCTACACAGTTCTTCGTTGGTCGACCCGAAGATGATATCGTCCACATAAATCTGAACTAGCATTACGTCTTCCCCGACTCTTTTGGTGAAGAGAGTCATGTCGATCGTTCCTCTGGTGTATCCACACTTCAAAAGATAAGTTGACAAAGTTTCATACCAAGCATGTGGAGCTTGATGAAGACCATAGAGGGCTTTGTCCAACTTGTAGTAGCGTCCTAGAAAATAAGGATCTTCGAAACCCGGAGGCTGGCACACGTAGACTTCTTCCTTTACCTTCCCATACAGAAAAGCGCTCTTTACGTCCATCTGAAAAACTTTGAAATTTCTGTATGACGCGTAAGCTAGGAATATTCTAATGGCTTCCAATCTTGCAACTGGAGCGAAAACCTCTTCATAATCGATTCCTTCCTCCTGACGAAAACCCTGCACCACTAATCTGGCCTTGTTCTTGATTACTACTCCACGATCATCCATCTTGTTTCGAAAAACCCATTTGGTACCAATCGGAAACTTTCCTTCAGGTAGATCAACTAACTCCCAGACCTTGAGTTTGCGAAATTGAGATAATTCTTCCTGCATGGCTTGAACCCAGCTGGAGTCTAGAATTGCATCTTCAATGTCTCGTGGCACCGATTGTGATAGAAAGGCTGCATAAAGACCTTTGTTGATGCTTGACGACTGACCTCGTGTACGCACTCCTTCTTCGACTGCACCTATGACATTTTCTAGAGGATGATTTCGATTTGTCTTGTACCCTGCATTTGTCTGAGACTCAATCTGCTGCGGAAGGTTGGTGAAGTGTTCGTCCACGTAAATGATTGGAGGGTCATCTTCTTGTGTTGGTTCATCCACGTTCGCCTGTGAAGAAGAAGCACCGTTTTCAGGGGTGTTCTCAGGCGAAGTGTCACCAGTCGCTTCATCCACAGAGAGAAGTGGATTAGCAGAGAATGGAGTGAAACGGGTAGTGAACGGAGTAACACCAATATCTGAGGTATCAAACAGAGGTTCAACTTGAGCGACTTCTGCAGGTTCTGTTTCTGGAACATCTTCTGGAATTTCAAAGGTGTTGAAGATCACGCCCACATCATAAAACCAGTTGGGAGTACTTCCAGTGTTAGTGTAATTTCCTTCTTGAAAATCAACGTAGTACGACTCAATCACCATCTTTGTTCTTTTGTTGTAGACTCTGTAAGCTTTCTGAGTGGATGAATATCCCATGAAGTAGCAGGCATCACCCACTGCTTCGAACTTGATGAGATTCTCTTGAGTGTTTAGAAGAGTGCAGGAGCATCCAAATGGTCTGAAGAAATCAATGAGCGGCTTTCTTTTGAAAAGAAGTTCATACGCCGTTTTTCCGTGTGGTTTTACAATGAGAACCCTGTTCAGAACGTAGCATGCTGTGTTAACTGCTTCTGCCCAGAAGATGATTGGAAGCTTTGAATCCACCAGCATGGTCCTTGCAGCTTCAATCAATGTTCTGTTCTTTCATTCAGCAACCCCATTTTGTTGAGGAGTTCTGGCTGCACTGTATTGAAGATGAATTCCCTTTTCTGCACAGAAGGATATGAAAGTTTGATTTTTGAATTCGGAACCATTATCACTTCTGATTGACTTCACTTTTAATTTGGTCACATTCTCAATCAAGGGAATGAATGCCTTGAGAATTTCCGCTGTCTCACTTTTTGCCTCAAGAAAATAAACCCATGAAAAACGAGAGAAATCATCTGTAATCACCAAACAATAAGAACTTTTAGCAAGACTTTTAACACTAATTGGACCAAAAAGATCCATATGCAACAACTGAAGAGGTGCCGTAATCGTGTTCACTGCTTTGGACTTGTGCGGTTTCTTATGTTGTTTTCCCTGGGCGCATGCAATGCATTTTTCAGAAAATGGAAATTCTTTAATTGGAAGACCTCTAACTAAGTTTAACTTAGAGATTTTGTTCATATTTTTGAAATTAACATGCCCCAGTCGCCTATGCCAAAGCAGTGATTCCGATTCTGAAGCCTTAGAGATCAAGCAGGTTAAGTTGTCATTTGTCTTGGCGTTTTTCATATTGAGCACGTATGTGTTGTTTTGTCTTGGAGCCGTGAGCATGATCATTTCAGCAGGAACAACATATCCGGGCTTCAGGAACAAGCATTCCATCTCATTGAAAAGCACCGATATTCCTTTATCATAGACTTGTGAGACACTCATGAGATTGTAGCACAGCTCCGGCACATAGTTGACATTCTCCAGAGTGAGGGCTTCAGACACCACATCTCCTACTCCAACAATCTTTCCTCCCTTCTCGTCTCCAGCGAAAGATACGAAATCACCATCAATGAAGCGAAAATTCTTCAGGAGTTCCTTCAGTCCTGTCATGTGTCTTGAACATCCGCTGTCTACGTGCCAGATGTATTCCATGAGCATGCGGAGCAATTTCTGGAGTTTATTCTGATATACATAAAAACACAAATATACAAATTAGTTAGTTTTGGGAACCCATATTTGCTTCATTTCGAATCTATCGTGATTTTGACCCACTTTGGCCTCTTTTTGTTTCCAAAAATAGGCAGTTGACTCAACCAGATTTTTAACAGACTTCTTAAGATAATTTAACTGATATGTGACGTTTGTAAGAAAATCATGCTCTGGTTTAGAAAACTTCTTGGTTTTACAATGTTTCGCTGTATGTCCTAAATGACCACAGCGAAAACATCTTTTATGTCTGGGTCTTTTGGTGTTAGAAGATGATGTATGTGATGAGTGTCTTGAGCTTTCTGCTTTCTTCATTTTCTTGTCAACTCTGCTTTCATCTTCTGAACATTCTTCATTATTGTCATAATCAGACGAGCTTTCAGACGTTTGGCATTCACTTGAGTCCTGTTCTTCACTTGCTTCGTAAATTGAATCATTGCAGCTTTGATCTTCGCTTGAACCTTCTGGATTTTGGTCTTCAATAGTTTCAACACTTGAGCTTTCTGAGCTTTCATCATTTGTTGTGTGATCTTCACTTGAGATTTTCAAGGTTTCTTCACTTGAGAATTCTGTGCTCTCACTGTCTGTTGTTTCTGACATTTGCTCATCCTCATGGCTTGAAGCAGTGCTTGAGTCTTCGTTGCATTGATCTTCAGTGACTTTCTTTTCAGAATCTGTCATACCTGTTCGAGATGGAATAAATTCTGGAATTTCCTCGGTGAGGAATTTTCCAAAGCTATTCGTTTTCAATTCTGGCACAAATACAGGAGATTCACAGACAACTTTATCATCACAAAATGCAGAATTTAAATCATGACATTCAAACATAGCATGTTCACGATCACGGGTCTCAAATGTAGGCACATGGACCTTACAGTCATCCGAAGATTTAAATTTAGGCACTCGGTCATTACAGTTATCCATCCTACTTAAATTATTACATTCATCCTTAACATTGTTTTTCTTAGAACAATTCCAGACGAACCAGTTAACGGTGGAATAACTGTCGCCTGAATATCCGATTCCTATTTTTGAACCGCCGCAGTCTCCATCCCCATCGCACACATCTTCATTACACACAATTGGATCTGCATTACATTTAGAAAAGTTAGCGGTTGTTTCGTTTTCACAAGAATCGTTTTGTTCTACAGAGGCCTTTTCATCAATGAGATCATTTTCGGGATGAGGAGTAGGTATAGGCACATAGTTTTTGCTATGTGGTGGAAGGAAGAGTTTTCTTTCGTTTCCTTGCCTATCCTTATACCCGATCCCGTCTTTCACATACGTTGGTCGTTGGCAGTTTTTGATGTCAGTAAAGGCCTTTTGACTGACATTCCATTTATCAATGATAATTTGCAATTTGTTATTTTCATTTAAGGCCTTTTCTAATCTATCTGTGAGATCGTTAATGATGAAATCTTTTCTAATCACAAATTCTTTTAGAGTTTGCATTTAAGCTAAAGTTGAATTCAACTTTCTCTGGTATGCGGCCTCGTTCAGTTTAAGTTCGTTATTCATTTTTAAGGCCTTGTCTTTTTGTCTCCCAAATTCTAGATTAAGAGACTTGTAATGTGCCACGACATCAACGCATGCTGGTGTGCATAATTTTTCTTTGAAACTGAGTGGAATGCTGTTTACCAAGTCCTTGTCAGCTTTCTCTTTTGATGAATCTGCTTTCATGGCGGCTGCTGGGAATTTTTCTTTACCTTTCTTTTGATCAGATGCCTCTTTCGAAACATGCTCCTCAGCTTCTCCACACTTCTTTTCATTTTCAGGCTCCACTGAAGTGAGAATGCTTTTCAACCCTTTGTCAGCAGTATTGTATCCTTTTGGAATTCCGGGTGTCTGCTTTTCAAACTGCCTCGATGAGGATTCACTTGAGATCTTAGCCATCAGAGCTTTGTTGACTTGTTCCTTTGCTTCAGTAATTTCTTCACTCCAATCATAGTCTTCAACGACTAAAGCTTTTGGCGTGCTGGGAGACGCGTTGTTCTTGTTTTCTTCAACAGTGATTTGCTTTACAGCAGGAGTAGTTTCACTGTTTCCTTCTTTCAACAGAGGACACTCCCGCTTGAAATGGCCAAGATTCTTGCAGTTGTAGCACCTAAGTTTGGATTTGTCAAAACCAGCTTTTCCCAGACCCAAACGCTTTCCTGTCTTGTCTTGAAATTTCTTTAGCCTCAAGGTGATCATGGCCATTTGCCATTTCAGATCCATCTCCTCCATATCATCTGGATCAACCTGATACATGTCTTCAGCAGTGAACATCTCCTTTTTCAGTTCTCCAGACATCAGGGCTTCATAGCTGCTCAGAAATGTGTTGAAAAGTGCCACGTTTTCAGTGGACACTTTCAAGGCTTGAGTGTCAACAGTGATAGTCTTCTCAACAAGTTGTGGAGCTTTCGATGTGCTAGCAGAAGCGTTGGCGTAGATTAGGTCAGAATCTTGTGGAGTGATGCCACCTGAAGCAAGAAATGCTACATTTTTCAATCCAGCAGTGGTTTGAGTAGACTTTGGTGGGTAACTGGCAGTGTTCATCTCTCTTTTGTTGACATCCATTTCAAAGGCTCTTAAGGTGTTGATCAGGTCGGACAGAGTGACAGGATTTGGATTGTTGAGGAAATCCTTCTTGATCATCATGCATTGTAGGCTCCATTCCTTGGGAAGTGAATCTAGCAGCTTCTTTATTGCAGCACGGTTTGTGACAGGATTTCCCGCTTTCTTCATTTTGGTCATCATATTCAGAAAGCGACTGATGTGATCGGAAAGACTTTCTCCACGAACTCCACAAAACATGTCATATTGTTTCTGCACCATATCTCTCTTGCTTTCGATCAACTCTTCATTTCCCTCATAGTACTCAATCAATGCATTCCAGAGTGCATTTGCAGTTCGGTGTTCTTCAAACATGTTGCAGTCATCAGTTGATAGTGCCATGGTTAAAGCAGCATGAGCACGACGATCACGTTGGATTAGAGCCTTGTCTTCATCAGTGAAGGTGGTTGCATCATTGTTGGCCACCACCGCATCTCCTCGGACCACTGTTGGAATGTGGGGTCCAGCAGTGACAGAGAGCCACATATTGTAGTCCGTGTACTCGAAGAACGATTGAATGCGAGTCTTCCAAGTGCTAAAGTCTTCAGCCCCTTTCAACTTTGGTGGCCGAGTTGTGGTTCCGGTTTCAAGTTCCGCTTGAGCAATTGGACTTAGTTGATTCAACGACATCTTTGCTTGATTTTGACAAACTAGGGCTGACCAGTACCTAAATTCGCTGACAAGTCACAGAAGACCAGAGACAGAGCTAATATCGCCGAAAACAAGAGAAGTCCGTTCAATTTCGCTGACAGACCTTGCAGATCTTCAACCTTCGCTGGTACTCAAGACTATCCTGTACAAGCGAACACGCTAATTCCGCCGGCAAACACAACACAGACGTTAGTTGGACTAATATCGCCGATTACCGTGATAAGAACGCTGTGGTTCAGTATCACGGATCTCGAAGTCGCCTTCGATAATATCGCTCAAGGGTCACCGGCCACTATTTCGCAAATGATCACTAATTTCGCTCGAATGACGATCGTCGAAGTTAATGATCCTGCGATGAGTTTCTAAATGATTTGATTAAGTTCGCTATCTTCAACGCTGAGTTCGCTATATTCAAATATTAAATTCGCTATCTTCAAAAATTGTTCGCTGTGTTCAAAATAATTTCGCTAGACAGAGGGTTTAACACGAACTAAAACCCTCTAATCTCTCGAAAACAGCTCAAAAACCACCTTTTGATACATCAAAATGTCCAAAATGACTCCCTAATCATATATTAACGACAACCTATCGATTAAACACACCAAATCAATCCATATTAAGTTCAAAAAATTTGAAAACCTTGAACTTTTGAAAACCTTCAAAACTATGAAAAATCTCAACAAGAACACAACAACCAAGAGCACTAAGGCTCTGATAACAAATTGTAAATCCCAAAACGAATCCGGATCACAGTGGTTGGTTGTTTTAACCCATAACACCTATTGATTAGGTGTTTGAGATATGAAAAGTTAAGAAAGATCAAAGATGAAGGTGAAGCTTATGGATTAATGAATACAACAAGTGTTGTATTGAATCCAAACAATAAGATATAATAATAAACCACCTTGGATATCAGATTTGAGCACAAGATCAACACAAGAATGTAACAACACCAATATTCATTCAAGAGCCAAAAGCTTGCCAAGGTTACAATGAGAGGGCTATTTATAGTGTTCCTGATTAGCCAGCAAATTTATAAATTTGCTGGAATCTTATCTACACTAAGTCAGGAAACAATCTTCTAGAGAATTACAAAATAAGCCCTTGTACATTCAAAATAGCTACAAACTAAGACTAAACTAATCCAGCACAAGTATCAACGATCTCAAAAGTTCTAACACATTATGTCACTTTGATCAGACAACTTTCCAAGATGAGTTCCTTTCCTTGTAATGTAACCTAAACAACCAAATATATTGACATGATGCAACTTTGGCTTAATTCCCTTCCATCCTTCGTAGGGTGTTCTTTCCTTAAAGCCTCTTGTTGATACCCAATTAAGAAGATAAACAGAGTGTCTAACTGCCTCACCCCAAAACTTCTCTGGTACAACCATCATCTTCAACAATGATCCGGTTACTTCCATCACGATCTAATTCCGCCACTCAACAGAACTCATTGAACATGTTAGACGTAAACTCAACCCCCCCCTGGTCAGTTAGTAGCATGCTGATTCTAAAGTTACTACCTTTCTTAAGTCTAGCTTTAAATTTTTTAAATGTGGACAAAGCTTCATCCTTACTTTTGAGCAGGAATACCCACATAAATATATAGAAATCATTGACTATCAACATGAAATATCGGCATGAATGAGTTCGAGTGGTTTGCTTACACGCCATTCTGCTTCATATGGGAATGGCTTCCTTGACTTTTTGGATACCATACACCCTCCACAAACTTGTTTCGTGTGTTTGATAACCGGAACTCCATCCACGAGATCCTTCTTTGATATTGCTTCAAGTGATTGGAAGTTCACGTGACCTAATCTAGCGTGTTATAACCATGATTCATTATCAAGTTTTACCATCAAACACATCGGTTGAGAGGACTTCAACGAGATCTTGTAGAGCCGATTCAACGACCAATGTACTCGCATGATCAATCTGTCACACCCCCAAAATACCACATGCGGAAACCCCCGCGAGGCGTGTGACGTACCAGGATCTAGCCACCAATCACATTGAACTCATAGTTATATTTAAATAAAGCTTTCATTTATTAACATTAAGTGTTACAACGTTACAAATAATTCAAAGTATACAGCGGAAGCATAATTCATTCGTTAAGTGTTTATAAATCACATGTAAAAGCCATTAGTCTTGTGTTGCGATTCCATGTATCTCGACCCATGACCACTCCAGCCTCCCAGACAGCAAGTTCCAACAATATGCACCTAAAGGCCTGCAAGGCATGTAACAACGAGTCAACAACAAAGGTTAGCGAGTTCACAGTTGATGTTCATTTTAAGGTTGTTCCAAAAACCATAAGTTCATTCGAAAACCATGAGTTATCCGATTCATTGTTTCCCAAACCTTAACCAGTGGGGGCTACCCCATGTTATCCACTAGACCCGTTACCATATCGACCACTAACTGAAGTAAGTTGGAGCCATAGCGTCAATGTCTATCATCATTGATGTGCCCAGATCCATTAGTTCACGCCCGTCCTCTGCGGCATGGTGTGAGGCTTGTCAAACCTAAATAGCGCTATCTAACTAATGACCCGCTCGCCATTGGCCCGGCGATTAAGTCGATATAAAAATGAGGGACTTCATGATAGAGATTTTGGTCTAGCATCAATGTTATCACCCTTTAATAAAGAGGATGTGGTACGTGTCCCCAAACCAGGAGATCACGCAGGTTGCAATTAAATCCTTAGTACATGTTATCACCCTTCAATAAAGAGGATGTGGTACGTGTTCTAAACCAGGAGATCACGCAGTTTCCGATTAAATCCGTTACCCATTCCCAACCACCGGGAATCCCATACCGTGAAATCACCTTGGTTTGCTCGGTAAGATTAGTTACTTGTTTAACAGTCGCTCAAACATGTCCTAGCATAGTTACCGATAACAGTCAGTCTCAGGTACACATAAAACTACATCTTTCCCGTACGGTTAATTCACGTATTCCTTGTTCACATAATGCACATTTATTGTACATGTAACGCACACAGGTAGTTCAAGTCATGACAGTTAATCCATGCATCTAGTGCCATCAGGAAATCACTTGACATGTAATAGCTCAAACATACTACATACATACATACATGATTCACTCGCATACACTTCAAGCCCAATTATTAAACATATGCGGCCCAATGTTCTAAACTAGGTCAATCTACAATTCTCTAATTATCATCAAACAATTACCCATTGTAATTATGTAACCAGCTCAAACAATCAGGTTATTTGTAGAACTCGAAGCTTTCACCATTATATATAAGCAGTACACCCTATTAACGTGTTATCCAACCCTAGATCATTGATTCACACCATACCACATATAATCATTATCATATATAACAATACCAATCATTAGCATACTAATCGGCCATCAACATATTCAGCATAATAACAATCCTTCAAGTTCACACATCATTCCATTATATAATCATCATCATACAGTTCGAAGTCACGCAACCAATCATTCACATCATACATGGGTTTGCATCAATAATACATGTTTCACAAACACTAGTGTATAACACATAAATCACATAACCGTTTTACCCAGGCCATTTGGCGAAAGACTGTGCATGGCGAAAGGCCCACGTGATGAAACTCCCAAATGTTTTGTCGAATTACCCATGTGACGAAACACCCAAGGTTTCATTAAAGCCACTTGGTGACGAAACACCAGTGTTTCATCGTGACCAGTTTGGGATGAAATCCCACTGTTTCGTCGTGGAGATTAAGCCTGCAAATCCTAACAGTTACATCGTATCATCATTATCGTTATCCACAACTGTTAATCAATCTCCCCAAACATATTGATCATGGTTAACCCCTTAATCATTCACATCAGGCCCGACGATTAATCATCATGCAACAATATTCATCAACAATAACCATTTAATCACAATACATCGAATCACTAATCATCAGTTATACAACCACGGTTCATGCAACAATAATCATCAACAATAACCATTCTAGAAGTTAGTTAATATGAGTTTGTTTCTTAATAATATTTGCTAACATGAAACTGTTGGTGCATATTTGTGACAACAACTTAGATTTGGTCTTTGGATATCTTGTAATTAGTAAAACGATTAAACAGTTAGCGAGTTTAGCTTTGTAATAGTTAATTAAGAGTGATTGGGCCAAACCAAACCCACATAGGGGGATGGTAGGCGAAATGGGCCTAGCCCATGACCTAGCCCATGTGCAAAGCTTTGTCCTATATAAACAAAGCTTAGCATTAGGGTTTAGGTTAATCTTCTAATCATCTAATCATCTAATCATCTAATTAGCTAATCACTTGAAGAGAATTCGTAATAGAAAAGGCTTGGATGAATTAGAGATCTTGATTGATTGTAATCGTTTGAAGATAATCAATAAAGATCATGTTTATAGTGATTTCTGTTTCTACACGTTTTCTGTTAAATCTGATTTAGAGGATTCCGCACTCTAGGTTGGATCGACGATTCTGTTACGATCCGCACGAGTTAGGGGATATAAAATTGGTATTAGAGCATTAGGCTCTTGATTGGCTTGGTTCAGAATCATTTTCTGTAGAAAATCGGATTTTTGGACGTGTTTGACGGTTGTTTTAGGGTTTCTGCTGCTGTTTTTGGACAAACAACATCATTTCGGATATTCTGACTGCATTTCGGATCATCAGGCTTGTATTTCGGATCATCGGGCTTGCATTTCGGATCAAACAGTTGCATTTCGGTCCAGTTTGACTTGATTTCGGATCAGAAGAACCATTTCGGATCAGAAGGTGTTGATTTCGGATCAGAAGGTGTTGATTTCGGATTATAGTGAAGGATTTCGGACCATTTCGGACTAAAAGGGTTCATTTCGGATCAAAAGTGGTCATTTCGGATCAGAGTAGCTCATTCCGGATAACCATTTCGAACTTAGAACCATTTCGGACAAGGGGTGGAATTTTTCTTGGCTTGCGTAAGAAAATTTCACTGTTTCACGTTTAGAAAATCATCCGTAACTCATCACAGGAAACCGTTTGCACCTTGAATTCCTTGGATTTTTAGGACAAAAAAATCCACCATTGTGAAAACACATTTGGTATAATTTGGAAAATTCCGAAAAAGGTTTTTGATGTTATATATCATTGGAATCGTAATCTCGAGACAAATCTAACGGTATAATTTGGTAAAAACAGATTTCGGACTTAATTTGTACGGTTTTACCAGTCTGATTAAGTTAAAATGTCGAACATGTCTAAATTGAACGAACTCTTGGGGATGGAACACGAGGTAGGCACAACCAACAAACCACCTAAGATGATGAAGGTGGAGAACTACTTGACATGGAAGGGTAGGTTTCAATCGTTCATTGAATACCAGGACACCCGTATGTGGATATGTATAGAAGATGGGTATGTGAACCCAACTCATGAGTTTGAAGGCAGACAAAGGGTGACTGCATATGTTGACATGCAGGATGCTGACAAAAAGATGTATGAGGCTGAAAAGAGAGCCTTAGCTGCTATAAAGATGTCTTTACCAGATGGCATCAAACATACCTTTAAGAGGTACACTACTTCAAAGGAAATATGGGATGCATTAGAGAAAAGATATGAAGGAAATCCTGATGTCAAGAAGAACAAAGTTGATCTACTGAAGAAGCAGTTTGCTGTATTCAAGTATATGAAAAATGAGTCACTTGAGGACATCATCCCTCGATACTACCATCTGATGTCAGAATTGGATAATTATGATGTAGATTGCTATTCTGACATTGAGAAAAATGATAAGCTGCTTGATGCTCTACCTGCTAAATGGGATATCTATACACTCATGATCAAGGGAGAAGCAGATTATGAGACAAAGGAACTGGAAGAAGTAGTCGGAAAGCTAAGAGCTTATGAGCTTAGTTTGAAGAAGAAAGACACTGGATATGATCAGGTTCAAGATCCAGGGATTTACAATGGGCTTACATCTTCTTCATCTCATGATGCTTCTAGCGACTCTGCTACTGCATTTATTTCATGTGAAAATGAGCAGGTCACAGTGAATGAGGATGGTGATGTATGTTTTGTAGCTGCTTCAGGAGGATCAACAGGATCCAAGAGAACATCAGCTTCTAAGCAAAGTAGTAGTGCAAAGTCGATGCCTATGAGTGTGAAGTCTACTGAAGAACATCTTGCTCTACTTGCTTCGTTTGTTGCTTCTTACGAGAACTACATTCAGGGGAAGATATCTGATCCTGCTACTTTAGATGAAGATTATGATCAGATTGACCCTGATGATCTAGAAGAGATGGATTTACAATGGCAGATGGCCATGATTTCGAGACGTGTGAAGAGGTTCATGAACAGAACTGGAAGGAAGTTTGTGGGGAAGAATATTGGCTTTGACAAGACCAAAGTGAGGTGCTTTAACTGTCAAAGTTATGGTCAGTTCGCTAGGGAATGTCGAAAACAAAAGCATGAGACTTTGAGTTAGAGTTCAAACAATAGGATTGCATCAAACAACTCTAACTCAAGGGCGTTGATCTCGACCGCAAGAGAGGGTTCATATGACTGGAGTATTCACCTGGAAAATGATGAAAATGTTACTCAGGCATTCATGGCATAGATTGTGCCAGTTGATGATGGTGAAGCTACAGTAGATGATGCTAAAGTTGAGAAGAAAAGTGAAGCTGAGCTAGATAAGGCTGATTGTAACACCTCAAAAATTTATGTCCAATAATGTATCGACGCGTGTCATAAGCTTTAAACGTGTAAAAGATTACTTTAGAAGGACTAAAGTTGACGAACAAGGAAAGTATGTGAATATAAGGATTCAGCGTGTCAACAATGGATAAATATGCCTTTCTATAACCCTACACAATGTTTATACCCTTAAACGAATGAATCATGGATCATACGAAGCTAATTGTGAAAGAAAGTGAGAGATTACAAACTATAGAGGTTAAATGTGTCAACATGTTTAAAGTGTACCTCTGAGTGACCTTTTAGCAAACCCGAAGCTTTATAACGATAAATTATACTCACTAGAATATGTGATAAAAATTTCACCAAGTTTCGTTATCGTATAAGAAAGTTATGATAAGATTCGTATACAAGGGATTAAAAGCGTCAACACTGAAATTTATGACTTTTCGGGTGATCGTACAAATAACTGGGAGTTAACGGAGTTAGTTTGTGACCCAAGGTCCTTATAAGTTAACTATGGGGGTCCAAAACGCAATAAATAAGAGTTAAATAAAGATTATATGGACCAGGGACCAAAACAGCAAACTTTGAAAGTTGAAAATCCGGTCAGAAGGGGCGTCGCGCGACGCGTAGGATCCTTAGGGGACCTACGCGTGACGCGGGGGGTGGTCTGAATCAGAAAAAAATGGCAGGTGCATGTCCAGCCTGTTACACCGCCTTTGAAGGCTTGTTTTCGAGTTCCAGGGGCAGAGCCAATGGTTTTTCATGCATAGGGACACTTGGGGTGATCAGGGAACACTCATAGGCTTGTGTGTGATGATCTTGTGCCATTTGGGTTCCTATATAAGAAGAACAAAGTTGCAACATTGAACTCATTCATTTGCAAAGTTCACAAGACTCATTTCTGGAGCTCCTCTGATCAGCAACAAGCTTTCTTAAAATACCTAGTCGTGCTTAGGACTCTTGTAAGTGTCCTTAACCCTTCCTAATTCAGTTTAGCTTAGTTAATTAGCTTAAAGTCAAACCGTCGTAATTAAAGTTTGACTTCGTAATTAATCAATAATTGTTCAGTCAAATTTCAAATTTAAAGTACCTATGAATTGGTAATTATATGGGTAATAAACCCTTAGAAGGGCACCCTCTGATTCCCACTCTAACTAGGTCAATTGTCGGGTCAAAGCTAATCTTAAAAAGTCAACAGATAGCTTATTTTCAAATTTATGCATAATTAGCAATGTAGGATCCATGAAACCTGTTTTATCATTAATATAACTTGGTAATTAATGTAAGAACATATTTAAACGTGTTCAACCAGACAATTTTCAGTTTAGGCTCGGTTCGGGACCGAAAGTCGCATAGTTTGACTTCTGCTTTGACTTTCAGTTCTGACCCATTTGAGCATAGTTTAGAATTTCCTTAGAGCTTTATTTGGACCAGGTCTCATGTTAGTATAACCCTCTGTGATTATACAACTTGGTTCACTAGTTATCTGATTCATATGCATGTTTCCGTTAAATGCTTAAATGTTGACTATTATGCCCTTATGACCTTAAAACATGAATTTTTAAAATGTAAAAGAGTAGAAAGCTTAGTTACTGATTATTATACTTGTCCCTAAAATTTGACATCAATTGGAGGTCTAGATTAGGTGTTATGCTCATTAGCGTAATTAGAAAGCTTTTTATTAAATAAATGGCATAATTAGCATATAGCCTATCTAAACCCAATTTTTAATACCAAACTTTTTACCTACTGATATAAAATAATATTTTGGATTTTTTTGAAGATTTTTATTTAATTTTAGGCTGAGCATAACATAGAGTTCTAAGTTTGATTCGGTAATTGCCGGTTTTGCTCTTTTGGGCTATAAAATGAGTTTCATAAATTATTTTGATACCAAACCTTTTTCTACTGATCTAATATGTTAAATAAAACATTTTGAGTCTTCTGGAATAATAAAAATATTAGGTTTCCTTTAAAAACCCAGAAATAGCTCAAAATCGCATTTTTAAGCGTTTTTAACACATAGTATGTATTAAAACTATTTTAAACATACAAGGTTTGATGCCTACTGATATTTTCAGTAAATTTTTATATATTAACAGTAAGCAAAAGTTTTAAACTCAGATTTCTAGTTTTGACCTTTTAAGCCTATGTGAAACTACCAAAATGCCCTTAAGGTACATAGTTTGGTTTTAAATGATAAATTTCACATATATGTAATACCCTACTGTTATAACCTATTAAATTAAGTATTTTTACTAATTACATCAGACCTGTAACTCAGATTATTATTTAAGCTCTTTTATAACCTTTAAAATGACCAAAATGCCCCTTCGGGGCATAGTTTGGGTTTAAATCCATTTCGGTCATAATAAAAGATTTCTTACTGATGTCACAACATATTTAAGGCATATTAACTTAGGAAACCTGTATATGACTCATATGGTTACCCATTACGCATCTTTCGCATTCGGTTCGGTTTATGTAACTAGTTTGCATAAATTGACCGAAATGGGTCAAACCTTATCATTTTTTATCTCAAAATCCAGAATGTGTTTAGTTTACCCATATTATACAAGTCTTCAAACTTTTTGGGTCTAAATCACATTCTATTCCGGTCTTCGCTTAATCGTGCGTTTGAACCGTATCTTCCTTTAAAACTAACCGGTCTAAGTTTAGGCTTAATTAAAGACACGTTAGGAATTTAATAGGTTATTAAAAACCTTTGTTCCAGAATAGGAGACCCAGTAAAAGCTACACACACTTGCTATTTGTGATTATTACTTGCAAAGGTAAATACTTTTAACTTATTTTCCCTATACGGGCTTGGGGTACGGTATATAAAATACCGCTTGGTTGGGTATTGAATCTTTAATCGCATGAAGGTTAAATCATTGAAATATCCCGTTTAAATTGTTTTGTTTTCTTAAAGCCTTTGGGGGGTTAATGACCATGTCTCGGATATCCTTGGCATCATTTTACGAAATGGCCACGACCTAAGCACACGGGTGTATGCGTACACCCGTTAGTGCATATGTAAATAATAAGGTATAACCGCCGGTTTTGGAAATAACCCGCCGCGCGACTATATCATGTGGTGTGTCTATTAAGCTCTAACTCGGTGTCAACCCGGGCTACTGAACGCATAAGGAACATATAATTCTTTTACAAGTTTATATATAAATAATTATCCCAAGTTATAAAATGTTTTGTGCCTTGTGCATTCAAATCAATTTTCTAAACCTGTTCAAAATGAGTCAGTTAATTGTATTTACCAGTGTAAACTGACGTATTTTCCCAAAAAGGTTAAGTGCAGGTACTACGCGTAATAGGCTGGCCTCTCCTTAGCATCGTTAAGAGTCTCGCAAGCTTGGATGCATTTTGTTGGATCTGAGTTTGGTTTTGATTGTATTTTCTATTTGAATTAAGATGGAAATGGATGAGTTGTGCAGCGGAATTAATATGGAAACAAACTTTGCATACAATCAAACGAGAGTATTGCTTTTATCAAGACATTTTCAACAGAGAACCGAATGATTGAATTTAATTTCAACAACTATTACAAAGTAATGCTTGAATACAAACTCCCCCTCAGCCAGAGCTCAGTGTTTGTTCGTGCAAAGAAGACGGTGTTGCAAAGAGCTAATAGAACAGTACAGAGCACTGTTCTATTTATAGGCACTAGCAAACCACTAAGCATCTAAGTTGACGTCACCATGAAAGTGACATCTAACCTCCTAACAAAATCTAACCTCTGATCTATACAAACACTGCTATACTAACTACTGCTATACATTACATTACATAAAAGACACTTAAACAACTGCTGCAACCTTCCACTGCTGTGAACCCGGCAGTGCTTGTCCGGATCAGCAGTACTTGACTCAAGGCAGTAGATTGAGCAACAGAGCTTTAGTCTTCCATCAGCCTTTACTAGAGCAGCAGATTGACGGTCAGTGGCTTGTACGAACAGTAGATAGGAGGTCAGCAGATGTTGAAATCACTTTCAAGGGGAGAGACTTGTATGTAACATCTGCTTATTCTGGATCCACTGACCTGACCCAGTTTTGGCTTTAATTATCTGTTCCTCTGGTAGGGTTCGATCCCAACAATCTCCCCCTGGAACAGATAATGCCAAAACTCTTCATTATTGTGGAATTCTTTATTGCCTCATCAGCAGTTCCCTTATCTGACCTTTAAACTGTAGTTCAAAATCTAGGGCATCTGTGCCATCATCATCCCTGCTAAGTGGAAGATCAAGGAGATCCTGCAAATCTTCAAGACTCAGGCCAAGAGCTTGTTCCCTTGATATTTTCTTCACTTCTCCACCAGACCTGAGCAAAATCAATACGTAGGTCTGTTTGTCAGTTTCCCACTTTTGTATTTTTGAGCCTGGTGGGTTTCTTGGGAGATGTTTATTTGCAGAGGTATTTGGTGAGGCTGGCCTATTCATAACTGGCTGAGCAGTACTTGCAGATTGTTCCAATTCAAGATCTTCTTTTATCATTAATTTAATGCCTTCTTTTACAACAGCATCTCCTGCTTTTAGATCTTGAATTGTTTCAGCACCTGACTGGTTTTGACTCCTTCTTTTGTAGATGGCAGCACCAGCTGGAGCAGTGGTTCTTTTGATTTGCAGCTTTGGTGGTCTTTTTGAGACCTCTGCTTTGGAATAGTCAGGCTTTTGTGGAACTTTTGGATCTTTCTTTCTAAGTTCCTCTAACCTTTTGTAGGTAGCCCTGACCCTATCTTCTCCCCACTTTGACACAGAATTCTTTGACCCATAATCAGCTGCTATCAGCTCCTCTTTCATTCTCTTCAACTTTAATGCCTTCTCAGCTTCAAATTGTTTGAACTTTTCAGGGGGAGTCTGCTTGACCTTATTTTTGATCATTTCTTGAATCCTGGCTGCCTCTTTTTCAAGCTCAGGAATGGTCCAGTTTTTGTACATGTGTTTCTCCCCCTTGTATTTCTTGTAGGTTATGATGTTCTCAATGTAGTCTTTTCTCAAGGACTCATCTGCCCTTTCAGAGATTTGCTGACATACATTTTTGGCAAATTGCTCCATTGCTCTGACCTGTGTGAGTAGAAACTGATAGTTTTGTTGAAATTCCCTATCAGATTTCCCTTGTTTATTTCTGATTGCAATATCCTCTGCTTGCTTGGCCTTGAGTTTCAAATATTCTTCGATATTGTTAGGCCTGGGATATCCTTCAACTGATGGCAAACTCCTTTTAGCTGGGTCATCTTCATAATAAAAGGATTTGATTTCTTCCCTAACTGCAATGAGTTCTAGAGGAAATGAGACTCCAGCAGGAGGTAATGGTTTTAGAATTTGAGATGAAGAGAGAGGTATGGGTTTTGGAATGGTGACAAGTGACAGGGATTTTGAAGATGGTGATGGTGGTGAATAGTCATCATCTTTGAGGATTAGCCTTCTCCTTTTTGTTTGAGGAGGGACTGATGATGTTTTGGGTGGAACAGTGGTGGTAGATTCAGAGGCAGTGGTTTGTGATTGACTAACAGCTGTTGAAACAACTGGTGTTTCAACCACTGTTATCATTACAGCAGATGTTGTAATATCTGTTGTCTTCTGCTTTTTGGCAGGAGAAAGTGGCGGTGAAGTTGTTTTTGGTGGTGATGGTAGAGCAGTGGTGTGTGTTGAAGTGATAACAGATGTTGAAACCTCTGAAGTGCCAGCAGTAGTTGATACAACAGGAGTTACAACAGCTGTTTTGGTGGAGGTTTGATGCTGATGGCTTTTGGATGGTGGTTTTGGAATATGCTTTGGAATTCTGGATGGGATGGACTTAGGTTTTCTTTTTGGCTTAGGATTTTTAGTATCCTTTGATCCAAAACAACCCTGCGCATACCGCTCCATGAAAGCTCTTTTCTCCTCATTCCATCTTGAGATATCCTTTGCCATTCTATCCCTTTTCACACTTGCTACTCCTTCATCAAGTGCTTCCTGAGTAGCATCAACCTTTTTACTACCATCTGGCAATGGAATTTTTCTGGTCATAGCATCCTTTTCAGGTTCAATGTACAGACCATCATCTATTCCTTTCTTCTTCCACTCCTGAATTTTCTCCCCCTTTTTGGCATTATCTTCTGGGAGTTGATCAATGAAAAGTACTGTTGGAGGAGCAGTGCCAGTGGTTTCCAATAAATGGGCCTTGATTGCCTTAATATCTGCTTGAGTGTTCTTGTACCTAGACTCCATAATGTTTCTCAGCTTTTGGACATGAAGTTCATGTTGCTGATCAGCCATTTCTTTTTGTTGTTGGAGAAAAGGTTGGAAAAGGTTCCAGAGCTCATTTGTAGGAAAAGCTTGTGGTGGAGCAGGTGCTTGCGATGGAACAACAGTGGATTGCATCTTTTGTGTTTTCAACACCTGCTGTAGCATATTTTTAAGATCTGCAACAGATGTATCCAATTTTTTAATTCGTTCCGTCAAATCCTGATATTTTAAATCATCACCCAATGTAATGGGATCATCTGATTTCCCACTAACAGTGGTTTTATGAATGGTTGATGTAGGGAGTGTACTCCAAACACTAACTACTGATGCCCCTTTTTCTTGGTACTGGGGTCTTCTTCCTTCAACACTTGACAACCTTTTGATGTTACCAGTATGATAAAGAAATCCACTGGTGGTTGGCAGAGGTGCTATGTAAGGAATTGCCTCCAAGGAAGTCTTATTAATGTAACCACTGTCCAACTGTAAACCAGTGGGTTCAACAGTTGTAGTGGCTGCTTCACTTGGATTACCACCAAGAGTTATTTGTAACTCAAGGGGTGTAACCTCCTCAGGTTGTGTTGGTGGGTTAGCAAGGATTGATACATCAGACCCAGTCATTTGTTGAGGTATATTCTCATTAATAGGTGATTGAGAAGGACTGGTTAGTGCCTGGTTCAAATCAATTGCATCCAACAGAAGTTTGGTTGGTGTTGGAATTGTGGATGTAATGGTTGGTGTAGAAAAAGGAATTGCCCCGGGAAGTGGGTTGTGGATGATGGAAATAAGTGCTTCCAGAGCATCATGATGTGGTGTCCCAATTTGTACTACCTGTTCTTTTTGTGAAGAAGCAGGAGGGGTTTCGGCTATGCGTTGAGATATTTGTACCAACTGCTGTGAGGAAGTAGCAACAATGGTTTCTTGTGACTTTTGTGTTGTCACTGGCAGTAGCTCTGGTATCTCATCCTCCAGAGATGCCTTTTTGATGGGTTTGGGAGGTTTTTGTGTTTTTATTTTTGTTGGCTTTTTGGTGATTTTAGGTGTGGGTTTCAAAGCAGTTGTTCTGCTGCTTTGATCACCTTGAGCAGTGTGCTCAGCAGCAGATACCTGAGGAGCAGTGGTAGCTGCTAAAATCTGCTCAGGCACCTCTGCTTGTGTTTTGCAAGGTGTTAACATTCTTGAAAAGGTTTCAGTAGTTAAACTGTTTATTTGAATATTATCACCTTGGTTTATTATAGCAATATCATCCTTACTGAATTTCTTTTCAAAATAATAACTTAGAAACCTTGGAAACAGTATGAATGATTTTGTTTCAACATTATTAACCAAATCATTAAAGATTTCCCGAGAATAATTAAAATTTTCTTCTTGAAGAATAGCATATCCCAGATTTTGAATCTTTAATGGTATTTCATTAAAAGAAGTGGTTTTGTTTGAAACACACATTAGGAGGGTATGGAATAAAAACCTTGTTGCAGAAGGAAAGAAACCTTTTTCTAAGGTAGCTTTCTTCATCATTGTGTCTGCATACCCTCTCTCAATGAAGTCAATTTTTAACTCATTTTTAGGGAAAGAAGTTTTACCTTCCTGATCCTTGAGTTGAAAGACCTCTGAAATTGCTTGTGGTGTGATTTGGACATCTTTACCCTTTAGAGAAGAGTTTATGGCAGTCACAGTTTCTCCTTGTGTTTCAAGGGTTGCATTCTTCTAAAACTCTCTTTTGGTGGCCAAATAAATTGGTGCATCGGCTGTTAATAAAGTTTTGTACTTTGATTTACCCATTGTGTCGATGATGGAGTCGAAAGCTTCTGTGGTGCCGAGTTTTATGAGAAGACCCAGAAGATTGTGAGATGGTTTGTGTGGAATTTCAGTGGGATTGGCCTTTTGAGAGACTGCTTTCGACGATGATTTTGAAGTGGGTTTTGCAGATTGCTTCGATTTTGTCATTTTGAAGATGATGATCGAAGAAACTTGTGAAGAAATGAGATGGAAAAACTATTTTGAGAAGAGAATTTTTGAGAATTCAATTCGACAGTAAAACCCTATTTTTGATGTGAAGTGGGGGTTTTATAGAGGAAAAAGTGAAGGCTGACGTGGCAGCAGTTACGAAAGTACTGACCACTATGTACTGCCCACATGCCAAACTCTGATGAAAGGAAGGACAGTACTTTTATGAAAGTTACTGATGAAGACAGTGGTTACAACGGTAAAATGGAAGCAGTGGATGATTTTCATTATCAGTGGATAGCATATCAGTGGATAAGACCCTGCTTTTGAGCAACAGAGTTTATCAAGAAAATGAAAGAACAGAGGATGGCTTTCAGCAGTGGACAGACTTTGTAGTAGAACAGTCTTTTGAACAATCAGTGGTTATGGCAGACTTTTAAGGATTTAATGAAAACTTCATTTTTAGCTATTTTTAAGGATGGATTTTTGATTTTCTGAAAACATTTTAATGCTTTTATTCATAGAACGACAAGATGTTGCTTGTTATTCCATGTTTAGCATCCCAATTCTAGAGACCAAGCTTTCAAAAGTGGCTGTATCAAGTGCTTTTGTGAGCACATCTGCCAACTGGTCTTTAGTTGGGACATGATGCAGAGAAATCAAACCTTTTTCATAGCAATCCCTCACAAAGTGATGTCTGATGTCGATGTGTTTGGTGGTTGAATGGGAAACTGGATTTTTGATGATATTTTCTGCTGCCTGACTGTCCAACATGAGTGGTGTCTTTAAGGCAGTGATACCAAAATCCAGCAACTGATTTTGAAGCCACAAGAGTTGGGCTGTACAGCTTGCAGCAGCAATATATTCAGCTTCAGCAGTGGATGTTGAAACAGCTGCTTGCTTTTTGCTTTGCCATGAAACTAAGCAATCACCTAGAAACTGGCACCCTCCTGATGTGGACTTCCTTGTGGTGTTACAACCAGCATAATCACTGTCTGAATATCCTGAAAGCTTGATATTCCCATTAGCTGGATACCAGATACCAAGTGTGGGAGCACTTTTTATGTATCTGAATATCCTTTTTACAGCAATAAGGTTGGATTTTGTAGGGGCTGATTGACTTCTTGCACAGACACATGTTGCAAACATGATGTCTGGCCTAGATGCAGTTAGGCACAACAAAGACCCAATCATGCTTCTATATAAGGTTTGGTCAATCAGCTCTTCCTTTTCATCAGACATGACAAGCTTATTTGTTGCCATGGGTGTGCTGCATGGTTTACAATCATTCATATCAAATTTGTTTAAAAGTTCTTTTGCATATTTTCTT
>JARYGA010055235.1:0-47916 GCA_030545235.1 Helianthus tuberosus
ATAAGTTAAGTTATTTGTAAAACGATGTTTATGTGAAGATTGTATTGTAGATGTAATATGTCTAAACTGAAATGGTTTAAAGAATGCTACGATATGTAATACCATAAAAGCACTTATATATAGGAAGTACCAGCGGCGTATCCACCATGTTTTTATCGTATTACACGTCGCCTCGTTACTTAAATCACTTACCCAAACAGCCACCAAGATGAAATGTTTAACAATTGTAGAAATGTTTATGTATGGTCAAATACGGTTCACACGGTTCAACAGTTACAAACGGTTCACATAATCAAATGGTTACAACGGTTCACATAGCCAAATGGTTACAACGGTTCACATAGTCAAATGGTTACAACGGTTCACCTAGTCAAATAGTTACAAACGGTTCAAAATGTAATATAATGTGTTCATATGCTGGATGAGCATATGCAACAAAATGTAATGTAAAACAATGTACTAAGTATGCTAAGTTAACATACAAAGCAGAAAAGTCATGTAAATCAATGTGCTAGCATGCTCAGTCAATATACATAGCAGAAATGTAAAGTAAAACAATGTACTAAGTATGCTAAGTAAACATACATAGCAAAACAATGTAATGTATATCATGTACTATAAATGTACTAATGAACATAGCAAGTACATGATGTGAAAACAGGAAAGCACGAAAGTAACAAGTAGGCACATGTGTTTCACCCCAAAACAGTTTGAAAACAGTAAAAGAGGGGTCTATGTACTCACTTGAGATTGCCTAGAAGTCTTTGAGTAACAACCAAGCAATGCTAGAGATCACGGAAATCAAACGGCACCTAATATAGGTAACTACATTAATAAACCGGACCTAAATCGGAGGATCAGATAGAATGAGGGTTCGTAAACCAAATGAGTATAGGAACTCATGTAATATGGTTTAACAAAGCCTACATACTACAATGAAACCTAACCTAAGTGCTTACGACCCATTACGACCCGTTTAGGTAGCTTATGCTACTTTAACGCGTCGTTTGTGTAAAACGCGTTCAGAACGCCTAACTAGCCCTATGATAAGTAAAATATGCCTTAACATGTCTAACATTGTTGCCAAATCAGTTTAGATATAAAAAATTATGTTACATATGCTTTAAAGTAAATTTTGGCGTAAAAAGGGCATTTTGGTAATAAACCTAAGGCATATAAACTACCTATCATACAACTAACTAAACATCGTGACCATAAGGTATAACCTCGGAAGGTTATTCCCAATACAACTATGGTCACCTAATGTGTTTGGTCGGATCCTAAAGATCGACCAAACGTGTCGGGTTCGAAAGTATAAGCGATTGCTTAGATCGCTTACCTTACGACCCTATATAAGCACTAAACTAAAAGTGACAAGCTAAGCATGTTAAAACATGCTTAACTAAGTTAGAAAACAAGTTTGGTATCAAAACAAACGGTTTTGATACCTAAAAGTAGTTTGGTTACAAAATACGCAAGAATACGCATTTTGGCCGAAACTACGACTCGTCACTGAGCCTAGATAGCGTGGTAATCAGTAGGTATAGTCACAAGGGACTATAACCATCGTGATTACGCTCACGTTGTGAAGTTCAACCGAACTTCGTGTTGACCATAAACTGGTCAATGCAGAAACGCAAAAAAAAATGCAGAAACGTTAAAAGAACGAAAGAATACTTACAGAAGGTCCCCGCAAGCTCTTGATCCGATTTACTCTCAGGTATGAAGCATAAACTTCAACTTAGAGAGCCAAAATCAGATTCAAGTGTGAGTTTGCAAGGAAATGAAGGTGGGTATTTATAGGAATTCAAGAACCGTTAAGATCGTTCATCGAAAACTAAGCTTTGATCTGGACCTTACATGTGTGCCCATGGTTTTCTAAAACCATGGGAGCCCCTAATAATGGACTAGGTTCATTGAATACCAGCCCATGGTTTTGCAAAACCATGGGTTAAAACCATCAACACTTCAAAATGGACTAGGTTCTTTGAATCTGGCCAGAAATTTTAAAAATGGTCCCTGCACTTGTAAAACTTGATTTTTTTGCACTTTTAAGCCCCGTTAACCCCATTTCAAGGCTCTAAAATAAAGTTAAAGTATAGGGAACTCAAAACATGCTCAAAAGTATCTCGGATGTCGGTTCGTTTGGTCGTACGGTTGCGTTGTTCGTTAATTACGACGGAAGTCGTAACAGACGCGAAAACGATCCAAATTGCGCGACGAATGGATTTTTGACAAGCCAATAACTAAAACATAATATTTTAATGATTACATAAATTTTGGGATGTCCGGATGTATTCAGAACGTAAGTTATGCGCGAAAATGCAAACTTGTACACTTTTTGACGCTTTTAGTCCCTGAATGACCCAAAAGTTTATTTTAGCACACCGAACCCCTCAAAGCCTATTTCTAAGCTATGTAAAGGATATTTATGGTATGTTTAACTTATGGTCTTGTTCCGGAATGTCTGTTACAGTACGAATCGCCATACTTTCGTAGTTTGTCGTAAGCGAATTAACTTGATTTTTGCCATACCAAAGCCTTCAAAACTTATTTCTAACTTATGTAAAGGTTATTTAAGGTATGTTAAGCATATGTTGATGTTCCAGAGTATTTTTCGTGTTTAAACTGATTACGTTTACGCACCAGTTTGCGTATAACTCTCCAGAAAGCAATTTAAAGCTTGAAATCGAACAAGAATTGATATGTGCAAAAGATACACATATTTATACAAATCCCAAGTATGAAATACAATATTTCATTGGTTTGGTATTTGTTTGATGGTCACAGTGACACAGGTGTCACAGTCTCCCCTACTTTAGGAAATTTCGTCCCGAAATTTATTCGTAGGAGTCTGTCTGTGACTTTGTGTCAAATAATCCACCAGAGATACGTAAGGCATAATCCTATCATTTCCTTAACGGACATTCTTCAGAAATGAAAATGAACGGACGGAGTCATTTTCCTCAACGAGTATTCTTCAGAAGCGGAAATGAAGGATTAAACGACGGATATTCATTTCCTCAACGGACAATCTTTAGGAACGAAAATGAACAGACGGAGTCATCTTCAACGGTTGCTTCCTCAGAAATGGAAATGAAAAGGATAAACAAACGGATATTCATTTCTACAACGGGTAATCTTCAGAAACGAAAGTGAACAGACGGAGTCATTTTCAACGGTTGCTTCATCAGAGTTGGAAATGAAGGATTAAGCAAACGGATATTCATTTCCTCAACGGATAATCTTCAGAAACGAAAATGAACAGACGGAGTCATTTTCAACGGTTGCTTCCTCAGAAACGGAAATGAAAAGGATAAACAAACGGATATTCATTTCCTCAACGGGTAATCTTCAGAAACGAAAGTGAACAGACGGAGTCATTTTCAACGGTTGCTTCATCAGAGTTGGAAATGAAGGATTAAGCAAACGGATATTCATTTCCTCAACGGATAATCTTCAGAAACGACAGTGAACAGACGGAGTAGTTTTCAACGGTTGCTTCATCAGAGTTGGAAATGAAGGATTACACAAACGGATATTCATTTCCTCAACGGATAATCTTCAGAAACGAAAATGAACAGACGGAGTCATTTTCAACGGTTGCTTCATCAGAGTTGGAAATGAATTGGGTTAACTCTAGATACATGACAGAACTTGCTGTGATTTCTGTGCACTAAATTCCATAATTATGTATGCATCCATAATTACGTAATTCCTTGCACAGTCGGCACAGTTTGTTTTGTAATTGTTTCGGGGAAGAAAATCAAACCTGTGATGAGGGTGACTAGACTACCATAGGGTCCTTTTAATTAGATCGACAGATGTTCTTTTTAATTAGGCCACCAAGGAGTCCTTTCAGCTATATCATCACATGATATTCCTAACCAGATTTTTGGATCAATCTGTTTAACTAGACCACTCAAGAGGTCTAATTATGGGTAGTACTTTATAATCCAAGGGTCTTAACTACAACGTAGAAGTCCATTAAGGATTTTAGGTAGTACCTTTGGGTATCCTACTATGAATCCTTTATACGAAGATATGGAAAAATTCTACGAGGATTTGGATAATTATAACTTGGATCACATAAAAACATAAAAGGGAACACATAAGCACATAAGCACATAATCACATAATTGTTTTCTTGGTTATTAATTGTTATTATCTTGTTATAGATTGTTATTAACTTGGCGTTGATTTGAACATGGGTATTCAAGGCATACCAGGAAACCAGTTGATGGATTTCAACGTCCTCAAGCATCTATCTGAAAAGATAGGATGATCTTCTAAAAATTCGATTTTTGATTACAAGGAATCACCACATTCGAATTAAGGTATACAACAATTAAGGACTTACGTGAATATCCTTAGGTACCCCATTAAGGAGTGGGTATTCGTCCAGAGTTGTAACTTGCGCCTTGTACTTCATTTTCCTTGGAAGAAACGGGTACTTAGGATTTTCGTGGAAAACACAAGAGATCATAAAATGGAAGAATTTTGGGGGTAGTCTGTTCTTCAAGGGATACGGTTCCTTGATTGTCGGTATTGTAGGGGATATGTTGTTTACACATGCAACCACATCAATATTTGTATATTGCATTGTAAAATAAAAGCTTTATTTATAAACAACGATAACAACTGTTTCATGGATCTTGACAACAAAAGAAAATAATACATAAGACGTAATTATTTCTAAACAGCGTTGTCTTCCATTCGGTCAGATGCTCATCCCTGCACTGGATTCTTATTAGCAAGCTTTGGGCAGTTTCTTCGGAAATGGCCCATCTCGCCACAGTTGTAGCAAGACCCCGGTGGAAAACGAGCTTGAGCAGGATTATTGCCAGCTTGATTTGGTGCAGCTGCTGTTGGGTAAACCCTCGCCGTATGACCTATAAGTCCACAAACTTGGCATGTGCGGCACTTCACACCAGCATGATGATGTAGGCTACATTGGTTGCACAAGGGTGCAGTTCCGTTGTAGGGCTTCCTAGCAGGGGGTTAAGCTGGTTGGTTGGGGACGGCTTGACCACTGTGAGCGACCACGGCGAAGTTTTGAGAAGCCTTTCGCTTCTTTGACTTCTTAGGGGATTCAGTCTGTTCATCCATGGTCTTTGATTCCTCGATTGGTTTCTTGTCACTTTTTCGGAAAAGTTTACCTTTCCTGATCTGAGATTCAGTCAAGGTAGCGGATAGCTCAATGGCCTGTCTAACTGTAGTGGGTTTACTACCAGTTATAATGTCTTGTACTGAGTCAGGGAGGCCATCAATGTACTTTTCGATTGCCTTATCCAAAGGCATGACCATGTTTGGGCATAACAGACTTAACTCCTCATAACAGTCCGTGTAGGCTCGATGCTCACCGCTATCTTGCTTAAGATCATCAAATTCCCTTTCTAAAGCCCTCAGCTCATGACGAGGACAGAATTCCTTCATCATAAGAGCCCTAAGCTCGGCCCAAGTCTGTGCTAAAGCAACCTCAGCACCACGGTCTCTCATCACCCTGTTCGACCAAGTAAGAGCCCTCTTCAGAAACACAGTGGAAGCAAACTCGACCTTGCGATTATCAGAGCACTGAACGTGATGAAACGTACTCTCAGTGCTCTCGAACCATTGTAGGAGCCTAGTTGCTCCTTCATAACCACTAAACTTGAGTGGCTTAGCCGAATTGAAACTCTTGAAATTGCACGGAGCATTATTGTTGTTGTTGGCTTGGTTCAGTTGAGCAATAAGATTTGGGAAAGCAGCAGCCATTTGCTGCGCGATGATTTCTGCCAGTTCGGCATTCGCTATCTGATTGTCGCGTCAAGGAGGCATTCTAAAAGGAGGGAAACATGAAAGGAAACGAGCGAGATGATTAGATGAAAAGGATGAAGTGATACAAAATTTGACAAAAGCAAAAATGGCGGTCATTTGTTTGTTACCACACGGCAAACAAACAATACATTGTGACTAATCAAAGTAAATGGGTTAAAAATAATGTATCGCGAAGACATGCTCGCCTATAAGTGAACACTCACCCCAAGAGTTCCCAGGTAAGAGTGACTGGTCCGATTATGTGGATTTGTACGAACACTCTAGCCTTAGACAGAAAACCCAGGGTACAGGCATTCACTCTTCCAGTTTCCACGTGTTCACACTATTTAGGACCCAAAACTTTGACGAGATTTTGAAAACTCAAAGGGGTTCAAAACCTAGTAATCAATCATCTAAAAACAGATGATTAATTTTCAAAGCGGATTCAGAATTGATGTTCTCGTTGTGGTCATCACCTAAGGATAGGTGACGGTTTTTGTTTTAAAAATCTAAACGCAAATCTTCTTGCGTTAGGGTCCTAGAAAGGTTATAGTCTAGGTCAAAGCATTACTAATAACCTAATTCGCTATAACCATTGGCTCTGATACCAACTTTTCTGTCACACCCCGACCACGTAAAACAACGAAACATGACGGAAACGTCGGGGAGTGTTGTAACAGAATTAATTGTTTCACAACCATGGAAATTAAAGTTACGTTTTATTTATCAATCAAGAGAGTTACATTGTCTTAAACAAGAAACAAAGAGTACATAACATAATTTAACTAGTTCTTGCTTCGTTTTAAGTCACTAAGGCACAGGTCCGCCTAAGTGTGTCTCGATCATCCTATGCAACAGCTCCTGAAAACACATATGAAAATAGGTACATCAGCATAAAAATGCCTGTGAGATACATAGGTTTTGTGAAAATAGGATTCATGACTTGAGTTTAAACAAACTGTTTAATAAAAAGTAGCCATGAATCTTGTTGAGTGTTCCTTTCATAAATCATTTGAAAAGTGATAGATAAACCAAATGATATATATGTATAAAAGAACAATGTATGGTTAAGTGAATAACCAAGTAAAATGAGTCTGTATAAGTTAACTTATTTGTAAAACGATGTTTATGTGAAGATTGTATTGTAGATGTAATATGTCTAAACTGAAATGGTTTAAATGACGCTACGATATGTAATACCATAAAAGCACTTATATATAGGAAGTACCAGCGGCGTATCCACCATGTTTTTATCGTATTACACGTCGCCTCGTTACTTAAATCACTTACCCAAACAGCCACCAAGATGAAATGTTTAACAATTGTAGAAATGTTTATGTATGGTCAAATACGGTTCACACGGTTCAACAGTTACAAACGGTTCACATAATCAAATGGTTACAACGGTTCACATAGTCAAATGGTTACAACGGTTCACATAGTCAAATGGTTACAACGGTTCACCTAGTCAAATAGTTACAAACGGTTCAAAATGTAATATAATGTGTTCATATGCTGGATGAGCATATGCAACAAAATGTAATGTAAAACAATGTACTAAGTATGCTAAGTTAACATACAAAGCAGAAAAGTCATGTAAATCAATGTGCTAGCATGCTCAGTCAACATACATAGCAGAAATGTAAAGTAAAACAATGTACTAAGTATGCTAAGTAAACATACATAGCAAAACAATGTAATGTAAATCATGTACTATAAATGTACTAATGAACATAGCAAGTACATGATGTGAAAACAGGAAAGCACGAAAGTAACAAGTAGGCACATGTGTTTCACCCCAAAACAGTTTGAAAATAGTAAAAGAGGGGTCTATGTACTCACTTGAGATTGCCTAGAAGTCTTTGAGTAACAACCAAGCAATGCTAGAGATCACGGAAATCAAACGGCACCTAATATAGGTAACTACATTAATAAACCGGACCTAAATCGGAGGATCGGATAGAATGAGGGTTCGTAAACCAAATGAGTATAGGAACTCATGTAATATGGTTTAACAAAGCCTACATACTACAATGAAACCTAACCTAAGTGCTTACGACCCGTTTAGGTAGCTTATGCTACTTTAACGCGTCGTTTGCGTAAAACGCGTTCAGAACGCCTAACTAGCCCTATGATAAGTAAAATATGCCTTAACATGTCTAATATTGTTGCCAAATCAGTTTAGATATAAAAATTTATGTTACATATGCTTTAAAGTAAATTTTGGCGTAAAAAGGGCATTTTGGTAATAAACCTAAGGCATATAAACTACCTATCATACAACTAACTAAACATCGTGACCATAAGGTATAACCTCGGAAGGTTATTCCCTATACAACTATGGTTACCTGATGTGTTTGGTCGGATCCAAAAGATCGACCAAACGGGTCGGGTTCGAAAGTATAAGCGATTGCTTAGATCGCTTACCTTACGACCCTATATAAGCACTAAACTAAAAGTGACGAGCTAAGCATGTTAAAACATGCTTAACTAAGTTAGAAAACAAGTTTGGTATCAAAACAAACGGCTTTGATACCTAAAAGTAGTTTGGTTACAAAATACGCAAGAATACGCATGTTGGCCGAAACTACGACTCGTCACTGAGCCTAGATAACGTGGTAATCAGTAGGTATAGTCACAAGGGACTATAACCATCGTGATTATGCTCATGTTGCGAAGTTCAACCAAACTTCGTGTTGACCATAAACTGGTCAATGCAGAAACGCAAAAAAAAATGCAGAAACGTTAAAAGAACGAAAGAATACTTACAGAAGGTCCCCGCAAGCTCTTGATCCGATTTACTCTCAGGTATGAAGAATAAACTTCAACTTATAGAGCCAAAATCAGATTCAAGTGTGAGTTTGCAAGGAAATGAAGGTGGGTATTTATAGGAATTCAAGAACCGTTAAGATCGTTCATCGAAAACTGAGCTTTGATCTGGACCTTACATGTGTGCCCATGGTTTTCTAAAACCATGGGAGCCCCTAATAATGGACTAGGTTCATTGAATACCAGCCCATGGTTTTGCAAAACCATGGGTTAAAACCATCAACACTTCAAAATGGACGAGGTTCATTGAATCTGGTCAGAAATTTCAAAAATGGTCCCTGCACTTGTAAAACTTGATTTTTTTGCACTTTTAAGCCCCGTTAACCCCATTTCAAGGCTCTAAAATAAAGTTAAAGTATAGGGAACTCAAAACATGCTCAAAAGTATCTCGGATGTCGGTTCGTTTGGTCGTACGGTTGCGTTGTTCGGTAAATTACGACGGAAGTCGTAACGGATGCGAAAACGATCCAAATTGCGCGACGAATGGATTTTTGACAAGCCAATCACTAAAACATATTTTATTAATGATTACATAAATTTTTGGATGTCCGGATGTATTCAGAACGTAAGTTATGCGCGAAAATGCAAACTTGTGCACTTTGTGACGCTTTTAGTCCCTGAATGACCCAAAAGTTTATTTTAGCCCACCGAACCCCTCAAAGCCTATTTCTAAGATATGTAAAGGATATTTATGGTATGTTTAACTTATGTTCCGGAATGTCTGTTACAGTACGAATTGCCGTACTTTCGTAGTTTGTCGAATTTAGTCCCTGTAAGCGAATTAACTTGATTTTTGCCATACCAAAGCCTTCAAAACATATTTCTAAGTTATGTAAAGGTTATTTAAGGTATGTTAAGCATATTTTGATGTTCTGGAGTATTTTTTGCGTTTAAACTGATTACGTTTACGCACCAGTTTGCGTATAACTCTCCAAAAAGCGATTTAAAGCTTGAAATCGAACAAGAATTGATATGTGCAAAAGATACACATATTTATACAAATCCCAAGTATGAAATACAATATTTCATTGGTTTGGTATTTGTTTGATGGTCACAGTGACACAGGTGTCACACAAATGGTATCATTTCCACGTTGAGATCTAGGTAGGCCAGTAACGAAATCCATGGAAATTTGCTCCCATTTCCATTGTGGTATTTCTGGTTGTTGAAGTAAGCCTGATGGTTTTTGATATTGAGTCTTGAATCTCGCACAAGTCAAACACTTGCTAACGTAAGTTGCTATGTGAGCTTTCATGCTAGGCCACCAGTACGTAGTCTTCAAGTCGTGGTACATCTTATCCGAACCAGGATGTATTGAGTAGCGAGACTTATGTGCTTCATTCATCACCAGCTCACGTAAGTTTCCATAGTGTGGGACCCAAATGCGCCCTGTAACGTAATAAGCGCCGTCTCCCTTTGGTTCTAACCGTTGCCTTGAGCCACGTAGAGCTTCAGCCCTGACGTTTTCTTGTTTCAATGCTTCTGCCTGAGCATCTCGTATCTGGGAAGGAAGACTAGATTGAAAGGTGAGTTGTAATGCTCGCACACGCTTAGGTGTAGTATCTTTTCGACTGAGGGCGTCGGCCACAACATTGGCTTTTCCCGGATGGTACTTGATGGCACATTCGTAATCATTCAATAACTCGACCCATCGACGTTGTCGCATGTTTAATTCCTTCTGTTTGAAGATATGCTCGAGACTCCTGTGATCGGTGTAGATGGTGCACTTGGTACCGTACAGGTAATGTCTCCATATCTTGAGTACGAAAACAACAGCTCCCAGCTCCAGATCGTGTGTAGTGTAATTTCTTTCGTGAATCTTAAGTTGGCGCTAGGCGTAAGCAATGACTTTATCCCGTTGCATCAATTTCTTTCGTGAATCTTAAGTTGGTGCTAGGATTGACGCGTCACAATAAACCATGAAATCGTCTGTGCCCTCTGGCAATGAAAGAATAGGTGTGCTACAAAGTCTATCCTTCAAATGTTGGAACGCTGATTCTTGAGCATCACCCCAACGATAGGTGACACCCTTCTGAGTTAGCAAAGTAAGCGGTTGTGCAATCTTGGAAAAGTCTTTGATAAACCTTCTGTAGTAGCCCGCCAAACCCAAGAATTGTCGGATTTCTGTTGCTGTGCGGGGTGCAGGCCAGTTCTTGATTGAGTCTACCTTGGATGGATCAACATGAATCCCATCCTTGTTTACCACGTGGCCTAGGAAATGGACTTCACGAAGCCAGAAGTCGCATTTCGAAAACTTAGCATAAAGTTTCTCTGTTCGAAGCAGTTCCAAAATAATCCGCAGATGCTGCTCGTGTTCCTCCTGACTCTTAGAATAGATCAGGATGGCGTCGATGAATATAATAACAAACTTATCCAGGTAGGGCTTGCACACTCTGTTCATGAGATCCATGAAAACTGCAGGTGCGTTTGTTAACCCGAATGGCATGACCAGAAACTCGTAGTGGCCGTAGCGAGTTCTGAATGCTGTTTTGGAGACGTCCTCGTCCCGGACTCTCAGTTGATGCTAGCCTGACCTCAGATCAATCTTCGAATAGTAGCTCGATCCTTGCAGCTGATCAAACAAGTCATCAATGCGTGGAAGAGGATAGCGATTCTTTATGGTCACCTTGTTAAGATCACGGTAGTCAATGCACATCCTGAAGGTACCGTCTTTCTTCTATACAAATAATACTGGTGCTCCCCATGGCGAAGAGCTAGGACGTATGAAACCCTTATCCTAGAGTTCTTGCAACTGTTTGGACAATTCTTCTAGTTCGGTGGGAGCTAAGCGATAAGGTGCTCGAGCTATAGGCGCTGCTCCAGGAGCTAGCTCGATTTGAAATTTGACCTGGCGATGAGGCGGTAGACCAGGTAATTCCTCAGGAAACACTTGAGGGAAGTCGCGTACAACTGGAGTATCCTCTATTTTCTTCTCTTTCGTTGTTGCGTCAGTAACAAGTGCTAAAATAGCAGTGTGGCCCTTTCGCAAACACTTCTGGGCCTTGAGGAAAGAGATGATACCTACAATTGCACCACTCTTTTCACCATGAATCACTAAAGGTTCTTCACCAGAACGAGGAATGCGAACAATCTTCTCTTTGCATAGGATCTCTGCTCGCTGTTGGGATAACCAATCCATCCCAATGACGATGTCGAAACTACCCAGAACTATAGGAATGAGATCGATAGAGAAGGTCTGACCAGCGAGGACAAGATTACAACCCTGAACTATGTGTGTGGCCTCTAGACTTTTACCATTCGCCAACTCTACGACATGCTTGGTGTTCAAAAGTGTTGGGGTACGTTTAAGCATTTGACTAACTTTTAGGGACACATAACTGGCATCGGCACCCGAATCAAATAAAACAGTAACATAAAAGTTGTCGGGAAGGAACTTACCCATCACTACGTTAGGATCATTCCTTGCGTCACCCTGACCAATCACGAACACACGGCCCCGGGCGCCATTGTCTCCATTGTTTCCCCCGTTGTTACCCCCATTGTTATTTTCGTTCCCTTGGTTATTGTTCTGATTCTGATTCTGATTTAACTGCGGGCAGTGTCTCTTGAAGTGACCTTCAGCGCCACACTGATAGCATCCCCTGTTGCCCTGTTGCTGTTGCTGATTCTGTGGTGTTTGCTGTTGCTGCTGACGATTCTGATTTGCAGGCCGTGAGCTCCTGCAATCCTTGGCTTCATGACCCATCTTGAGACACCTCTGACAACGTCCCTTGTTGCACTGACCACTATGGTTCCTGTTGCATTTGTTGCACTTTGGGTGGTTTCCTCGATATCCACCCTGCCCTTGACTACCAGAAGATTGCTGACCAGGACTCTGGTAGTCATCAATCTTTCGCTGCTATTCCTGGGACTGAACTGTAGTCGAACTCTTGCTGGAGGCTCCATCCCATTTTTGTTTGTTGTCACTGGGAATAGCAGAGGTAATAGTAGTGGTAGCAGCACCGATACGCTTAGGCAGCTTGTTCTGTTCCACTGCTTGGTCGGTGAGACGATGAGCAAGACGAGTAACATCCTGGATGGTAGCAAGGTTAGCAGCAGTCACATGGCTTTGAATCTCTGGTACTAAGCCTTTGAGGTATAGCTCGATACGCTTGATGGGAGGATCCACCATAGTTGGACATAACACTGCCAGTTCGTTGGATCGCTTCGTATACGCCTCTATCTCTGACCCCGTCATCTTCAGGTTAAAGAACTCCACTTCCAGCTTGTGGATGTCATCACGATTACAGTATTCTCGCTTGATCAGTTCCCTGAAGTCGTTCCATGGGGTGGCATTAGCAGCTGCCAGCCCTAACATTTGAACTTGCGTGTTCCACCAAGTTAACGCAACGCCTTCGAGTGTACCAGTGGCATACTTCACCCTACGAGCCTCAGGGCATTCACACATTTCGAAGACTGATTCGAGCTTCTCGAACCAGTGGAGGAGTCCTACAGCTCCTTCAGTGCCACTGAAAGTACTAGGACGACAGTCCATGAACGTCTTGAATGTGCAAACAGGTGGCTGAGCGTTCTGACCTGTTGTGTATATAAGAACAGGACAAAGTCAAACACCAGAGTTGGTTTATGAGGGTAGGATCTAAAGATCCTAGAGTGAGTTGCGACTGCAGGGTATACCTCCTGCTTGAGCGGCTGCAAGTGCCGCAGCAACTTGTTGGTTAATCAAAGCCGTCAGCTGGGCTTGAGTCATGTTGACACGTCCACTCATGATCTTCATACCAAAGGAAACATGAGTGAGAGAGGTTCGCGAAAGTGCGATGACAGAAGAGAGTAAGCACACAAGTGTTTTTAAACAATAGTTGTTACGTTTATCTAAGCATACCACGAGCAAAGTTCTATGTAACTAGCAAGTAGGCAATATAAACATAATCGTATCACCTGTAGTGTTGAGTCTTGCACATGGAGCGAAGCGTCGTTGTGGATCGTTGAGCACTTTTCTGGTTATAGTCTGGTTTTATCCAAAAGTTTTCCCTTTTTTTAAAACCAAGTTCACTATAACCAATGGCTCTGATACCAATCTGTCACACCCCCAAAATCCACACGTGGAGTATCACCGCCTGGAGGCGTGACTGACCAGGATCAAGCCACCAATCATATTGAACATTGCAAGTAATAAATAAAATTCAATCCAACAATACGAAAGGTGTTCAAAACAAAACATAGTTAAGTGTTTAGCGGAAGCATAAATGTGAAAACCCAACATAAGTATTAAGTTCGAAATGTTATAATGTTTTTAACATGGTACCCACTGTCCATGTCCCACAACGACCGCGCCTCCCTGTGCAAGCTCCAAGAGTACCTATCGACCTGCAAGGCATGTAACAACGAGTCAACAATAAAGTTGAGCGAGTTCACAGTTGTTTGTTCAGTTATTGAGTTCGTTTCAGAATCGTAAGTTTGTTTCATAATCATGTGTTACCCAGTATCCTTGTTTCCCAAATCTTTACGATATTTAGTGGGGGGGCTTCCCATGTTGTATATTACTAGACTAGTTGTAACTATAGGTGTCCTTCCCAATCCGAGGACAGTGATAAGTATGAGTTTACGTAGGTTTTACGTAAGTGCCCTTCCCAATCCGAGGACAGTAGAAAATATGAGTTTACGTAGGTTTTACGTAAGTGCCCTTCCCAATCCGAGGACAGTGATACGTAGCGAGTACGTAGGTTTAGCACTGGCGTCCTTCCCAATCCGAGGATGGTGGTAAGTAGTCTAGTAGTGGTAAATGTACGAGTTCTGTCGTAGTTATTCAATCCCATTCCCAAACCCACCGGGAATCCCATGCCTTAGAAGTGTGAACTCACCTTGGTTTGCTCGGCAGATACACAAAAAGGTTACTTGAGCTATATGTGGTCAACCACATCCTAACATGGTTACCATACAAGTCAGGTTTTGGTTTCAAGTAGTGCACATAAGTTTCACACAAGCTAACAGGTTACGAGCACGTAATGGTCATGGCACATGTTAACAGTTAAGTACATAACATATTCATACTTGTGCGATTCAAATGGAGGCCCAATAATATCCGACCCAAATAACATAAGCAGTCCAACATGTATATGGCCCAACAAGTAAACAGCAAACATTGGCTTTGTGCGATTCGTATGGACTTGTGCGACTGACCAGTCCTTGTGCGATTGGGATTGGGTTTTGAGGCCCAACAGTCCAAGCGTTCGTGTGTGGCCCAAGCCTTGTGCGATCGGCACTGTCTTGTGCGATCCACAAGGTCTTGTGCGATCATGCATGCTCTAGTTGTACACTGCTGCCTTATGTGATGTACCTAACATGTGCGACTGCACTTGTGCGTCTGGCACTTGTGCGATCAGTTGCCTTGTGCGATTGAGCTCTTGTGTGATTCAAGAGCTTGTGTGTTGGCACTTGTGCGACTGATCGGTTATGTATTTCCTTAAATCATGCAAATTAGTTGCTCTATTATTGACAATTTCCATATTTGCAATTTATCAATCAACAGTTTCTAACCAACCCATATATCGATCAAAACAAGGTTTTTATCACAAAATTCATATGATCCCTAAAATAATTCATAGCATGAACATCAACCACACTTTCAAACACATTAACAGGTTCATGGCCTTGATTACTAACATGCACCCTACACAACAACAAAACAATCATCCAAATAACAACACATCACAGCCGGTTATCAGGTGTTCGATTCTATATATACACGAACTGATTAGCCTATTTCCATATCTTGTTTAATCATACAACCTTAGCATCATGCAACACATAATTATTAATGATTCTACTAACAGGAACCCTAACCGGGTTTGATCAACATATAGCAATACACAATCATCGATCAACTTACAATCAAGTAACAACAAAACACTAAAACACTAACCGGATTAGATGATTAGAACAAGGAAGACCTCGTGTGAGTAAGGGGCTGCCGTCGGCTTCGAGAGAGAGGGAGAGGTAGAGAATTAGGGTTTTGTGTGGTGTTGTGTGTTAGCAAATAATGGGGAAGCCAAAACCTCACAAAGGTTTTGTATCGGCTTATATAGGGGAGTGGCCGAACCCTCCTAATGGGCTGCCCATTCGGTTCAATTACAAAAGAGTGTGGGCCGAGAGTGGTAAGGAACCAAAGCCCAAAGGCTTGTGCGATCGGGTTGTTGTTGTGCGACCCGAGTTATTTATATACATACATTCGTTACACATAATCACGTAATCATAACATTCAATTAATCAACAAATTTCACATAATCACATAACGTTCACACCGGTTACATCAACGTACAAAGAGAGGTTTGAAATACGAGTTGTCATATTATCCCCAAGTTGAAAGAAATTTCGTCCCGAAATTTAGCACGTACTCACTGAGGAAGCTAGTTAAGTTGCATGGTTTCCTGGTTTCCCTGGGGTGTCACATGATTCCTCTGGGGATAACAAGCGCAAGTGGGATTACAGCAAGGGTTCTAACTCCTCACAGTCTCAAGCTCAGCAAAGAAAGATCGATGGAAACAAGGGCCCTAATCAGCAAGCTGGAGGTTATCAAGGATTCCGACCCAAGTACAACCAATGTAATATGCACCACTATGGGCCTGGTGAGAAGAACCGTTGTCAATGGTGCAACCGTTGCCGGCAGCAGCAGCAATAACAGGGTAATGTCAAGGGGTGTTGTCAGTGTGGAGATGAGAGGCACTTCAAGAGGGATTGCCCTGCAATTGACCAGAATCGTAACAACAACTAGGGCGCGGGGAACAACAACAACAACAGGAACGGCAACAAATGGTGACAACGACGCAAGAGGACGCGCGTTTGTGATTGGAACAGGAGAAGCAAGGAACGACCCCAATGTTGTGACGGGTAAGTTCCTACTCGATGATCTTTTTGTTTCCGTACTGTTTGATTCTGGAGCCGATGCTAGTTACGTATTATTAAGTGTTAGTAAGATGCTTAAGTCTCCGCTAACTCCCCTGAACACTAAGCACGTCGTCAAATTGGCCAATGGTAGAAATATCGAGGCTACTCACATCGTCAATGATTGTAAACTCATGTTGTCCGATCAGACTTTCTCTATCAATCTCTTTCCCATCATTCTTGGAAGTTTTGACGTAGTCATCGGGATGGACCGGTTATCCCAACATCAAGCGGAAATGCTCTGCTAAGAGAAAATCGTCCGCATCCCTCGTTCTTTTGGCGAATCTCTTATTATTTGAGGCGAAAAGAGTGGTGCTGTTATGGGCATCATCTCATTCTTGAAAGCCCAGAAATGTCTACGAAAGGGGCATACCGCTATTCTAGCTCTTGTTGCCGATACTCAAGCAAAGGAAAAGAAGATTGAATATATTCCTATCGTTCGTGATTATCCTGAAGTATTTCCTGAAGAACTACCTAGTCTTCCACCACATCGACAAGTCAAATTTCAAATCGATCTAACTCCCGGAGCGGCACCTATAGCTCGTGCACCGTATCGTACCGTTTAGCTCCAGCCGAATTGGAAGAACTATCTACGCAACTACATGAGCTATTGGATAACGGTTTTATTTTCCCTAGATCGTCACCCTGGGGAGCCTCAATATTGTTCGTCAAAAAGAAGGATGGCACTTTTCATATGTGTATCTACTACCGTGAGCTGAACAAAGTGACTGTTAAGAATCTTTACCCACTCCCATGTATTGATGACCTATTCGACCAGTTGCAAGGGACGAGCTTCTATTCTTAGATCGATCTGAGATCGGGCTATCACCAATTGAGAGTCCGAGATGAAGACATCTCTAGAATGGCATTCAGATTTTGTTACAGCCACTACGATTTTCTGGTTATGCCATTTGGATTAAGCAATGCACCTGCAGTTTTCATGGATCTTATGAACCGAGTGTGTAATCCATATCTTGATAAATTTGTTATCGTTTTCATTGACGACATCCTGATTTACTCGAAGAACCAAGAGGAACACAAGCAACACCTTCGCCTTATTCTTGAACTTCTTCGGAATGAACAACTCTATGCCAAGTTCTCGAAATGCGACTTTTGGCTTCGTGAAGTCCATTTCCTCGGACATGTAGTCAATGAAGCAGGGATTCATGTTGATCCGGCCAAGATTGACTCTATTAAAAATTGGCCTGTACCCATGTGGAAATTGAAGGTGTGACAAATGTAACACCTGTGTCATTTCAACCATCAAACAAATGCCCAACCAATGAAATATTGTATTTCATACTTGGGATTTGTAAAAATATGTGTATCGTTTACACATATCAATTCTTGTTCGATTTCAAACTCTATATCGCTTTCTGGAAGGTTATACGCGCACTAATGCGTAAATATAACCAGTTTAAATGCAGCAAACACTCCGGAATAGTGACATATACTTAACATACCTTAAATAACCTTTACATAACTTAGAAATAAGTTTTGAAGGCTTTGGTATTGCAAAAATCAAGTTAAATCGTCTACAGGGACTAAAATTGACAAACTGCGAAAGTATGTCAATTTGAACTGTAACAGACCTTCCGGAACATGACCATAAGTTAAACATACCATAAATATCCTTTACATAGCTTAGAAATAGGCTTTGAGGTGTTCGGTATGCTAAAATAAACTTTTGTGTCATTCAGGGACTAAAAGCGTCAAAAAGTGCACAAGTTTGCATTTTCGCGCATAACTTACGTTCTGAATACATCCGGACATCCAAAAATTTATGAAAGCATGACTACATTATATTTTAGTGTTCGCCTTAAGAAAAATCCATTCGTCGCATCATTTGGATCGTTTTTCGCGCTTATGCGCATTCCGTCGTAATTAAGCGAACATCGCGTTCGTACGACCAAACGAACCAACACCCGGCATATTTTTGAGCATGTTTCATGTCCACAATGTTTAGGCAACATTTTAGGGCCTTAAAGTTGGCTTTACGGGCCTTAGAAGTGTCGGAAATGGCCTTAAACACGTGCAGGGACTGAAACTGTCATTTTTCAAACATATGTGCAGATCAGAAGGGCCATGCGGCCCGCATTGTCTTTGGTTGATCCTGAAGCGGGCCGCTTCCCACTATCAGACCAGATTAACTGCATTTAACAGCTGGTTGCAGCTGTTTAGCACCTCCAATCCCTCTTCCACATGTCAAATCCTTATGGTTAGTGGCAATTTAGGCACCATAACATCCCGACAAGTGTACGCCTTGGATCGTGGCACGTTTTCCATGAAACGATCTTAACGGTTCTCCGAAAACTATATATACCCATCCACCCCCATTGCATTTCTCACTAGAATTCTGATTTTGAGAGCTCTAAGTTGAAACCATTGTTTCATACCTGAGTTCTTAAGTCGGGATTAGCATTCGGGGACCCTGGGTTAGTATTCTTTCGTTCTTTTCCTTATTTTTACTGCTTTTCGAGTCAGAAAGTCAAACTTTGTTTGACTTTCAGCGTTGACCAGTAATGGTCAATGCGAAGTTCGTTTGAACTTCGCAACGTGAGTGTAATCACGTTGGTCATAGTCCTTTGGGACTATGCCCACTGATTACCACGTTGTCTAGAGTCGTAGGGTAGGCGATCTAATAAATCGCCTATACCTTCGAACTCGACCCATTTGGTCGATCATTAGGATTCGACCAAATACATTAGGTGACCATAGTAGGTAGGGAATAACCTTCCGAGGTTATACCCTATGGTCACATCGTTTAAGTAGTTGTATGATAGGTAGTTTATATGCCTTAGGTAAATTACCAGAATACCCTTTTCATGTATAATTGGTAATTAAGCATATGTAACCTAAACCTTTGTCACATAACTGATTATGTAACATGATTAGGCATATAACACTTATCATAGGGCTAGTTAGGCGGTCCAAACGCGTTTCACGCGAACGACGCGTTAAAGTAACATAAGCTACCTAAACGGGTCGTAATGGGTCGATAAGACTTAGGTTAAGTTTCATTTAGCATGTAGGCTTTGTTAAACCATATCACATGAGTTCCTACACTCATTTGGTTTACAAACCCTCATGCTACCCAGTCTTCCGATTTAGGTCCGGTTTATTAATGTAGTTACCTATATTAGGTGCCGTTTGATATTCCGCGATCTCTAGCATTGCTTGGTGGTTATCCTAGGACTTCTGAGCAATCTCAAGTGAGTACATAGACCCCTCTTTTACTGTTTTTCCAAACTGTTTTGGGGTGGAACACATGTGCCTACTTGTTACTTTCATGCTTTCCTGTTTTCACATCATATACCTGCTATGTTCGTTAGTACATTATAGTACATGATTTCATTACATTTTATGCTATGTATGTCCATTGTGTGCATACTTAGTACATTGTTTTACATTACATTTTGTTGCATATGCTCATCCAGTATATGAACACTTTGACATATTACCCAATACATTTGACAATTGATTTGACATAGACATTTCGGCATAGACATTTTAACATGATTGACATTTGATCATGCATTTCCCACAAAACATAACTTTGATTTAAACCAAGTTTTACTTCAATACTTTGTTTTTGTGCATATGGTTTAGTTGAGACCTTTCACTTGCCATACATGACATATTTGACATAGACATTTGACATGGATATTTGACATAGACATTTGACATGGATATTTGACATAGACATTTGACATGGATATTTGACATAGACATTTTGACATGATTTACATCTCGACATGAACATTTTACATTGTTTGGTTTGGTTTGATTAAGTGATTAAGTAACGATGCGTATGTAATATGATACAAGCATGGTGGATACGCCGCTGGTACTTCCTATATATAAGTGTTTGTATGGTATTACATGTCGTAACGTTATTTGAATCATTTCAGATTGAGACATAGAACATTTTATACAAATAACATATTTTTCACAAGACATTGATTTACAAACAACTTATCTAATACAAACTCATTTTTACATGGTTATTCATTTAACCATACATTATTTATACATATCATCTGATCTTATCGATTTTCAAATGATTTACAAAACAAAGCAAATAACAAGGTTCATGACTAAACATTTTCTCAAACATAAGTCATGAAACCTATTTTCACAAAACCTATGTATCTCACCGGCATTTTTATGCTGACGTACCTATTTTCACATGTGTTTTTCAGGAACTGTTGCATAAGATGATCAAGATACATATAGGCAGACTTGGGCTTTAGTGACAATAAAAGATGCAGACTAGTTAATTATGTTGTATTTCCATGTTTGTTTAGACATTGTAACACTCATATTGAATAAAACGAAACTTTAATTTCCAAGGTTGTGAAACATTAATTCTGTTACAACACTCCCCGACGTTTCCGCCACGTTTTGTATGTTCCACGTGGTCGGGGTGTGACAGAAAAGATGGTATCAGAGCTTATGGTTATAGGGAATTAGGTTATTAGTAATGCTTTGACCTAGTCTATAACCTTTCTAGGACCCTAACGCAAGTTTACTTGCGTTTAGTCATAAAACATACCGTCACCTATCCTTAGGCGACTACCACAACAAGAACATAAATTTCAAAACCGCTTTGAAAACTAATCATCTGTTCTAGGATGATTGATTACATGGTTTTGAACCCTCTATTGTAAGGTTTTGAACCCTCTGTTATACGGTTTTGAACCCCTTTGAGTTTTCAAAATCTCGTCAAGGTTTTGGGTTTTTAATAATGTGAACACGTGCAAACTGGAAGGGTGAATGCCTGTATTCTGGGTTTTCTGTCTAGGCAAGCACTTCGTATACATCTCATCAGACGCGAGACCAGTTGTGCTTACCTGGGAATTCTTGGGATGAGTGTTCACTTATAGGCGAGCATGTCTTCGCGATACATTATATTGACCCGTTTACTTTGATTAGTCACTGTCTCATTTGTTTGCCTTTGGTAACAAACAAATGGTCACAATCTACATGCCTTGTCATTTTCTATTGACTATCTTTAGCTTGTTTCCTTCTATGTCTTCCATTTTCTTCATTTTGCCTCTTCATCGCAACAAGACTCGAGTGTCCGGACCAGGTGCTACAATTGCCCAACAAATAGGCGTCGTACTCCAGAAGACCGTTGATTTAGCTATCACCATGACTCATCTCAGGGATGAAGCCGTGCAAGGGAACCGTTCCTTGGAGAAATCAATGCAACCGTCATCATCCAAATTAAATACCTTGTTTCAAATGTACCCACGGTGGACGATGGAGACATTTGGTTAACATGTGCCGCTTTGCAATCCAAAGCAAAGCTGTTACAAATCCTGCTGCTACTCAACCTTCAAACTCTGCTTCATATGTCGCTTGGCATATCTGGCGCCTCAACCTCATGAACTTTCTACCTTGTGTGTCGACGTAAGCACGCCTAGTGCAAGGTGTCGAAGCATCTCTCGTTACACAAATCCCAAAAATCCATGAAGGATCTTTCTATCCTCATAATCAGATCCTTGTGGATAAATATCACTCAAATCGGAGCCCTTAATTGAATTATTCGTATGCCTTAATACGTACATTACGATTCAATAAGGACAAAGCCGAATTCTTATTAAGATCTTCTTATCTTCATAGATAGATTCTAATGATTTAAGTGCCGCATGGAATCCACGGATTGGATTCCTGGCGTGCTTTAAATATCCGCGTCCAAAGATAACAAATTAATAAACAAGTTAAACAACTATGTGATTTTGTGCTTATGTGTTCCCTTTTATGTGTCGTGTGATCTAAATTATGTTATCCAAATCCTCGTAGAATCTTTCATATCTTTGTGCAAGAGATTCATAGTAGGATACCCAAAGGTACTACTTAAATCCTTAATGGACTTCTACGTTGTAGTTAAGGTCCCTTGGATCATAATGTACTACTTCATAATTGGACCCCTTTAGTGGTCTAGTTAAACAGATTGATCCAAAAATCTGGTTAGGGATATCATATGATGATGTAGCTGAAAGGACTCCTTAGTGGCCTAATTAAGGAGATCCTCTGTTGATCTAATTAAAAGGACCCTATGGTAGTCTAGTCACTCTCATCTCAAGTTTGATATCTTTCCCCACAACATTACAAAACGAACTGTGCGGACTGTGCAAGGAATTACGTAATTATGGATGCATACATAATTATGGAATTTAGTGCACGGAAATCACAGCAAGTTCTATCATGTATCTAGAGTTAACCCTATTCATTTCCAATTCTGATGAAGCATCCGTTGAGGAAAAATGAACTAGCTATTCATTTTTCACTTCTGAAGAATATCCGTTGAGGAAATGAATATCCGTTGTTTATCTTTTCATTTCCATTCTGAAGAATAACCGTTGAGAAAAAAATGAATTATCCATTCATTTTCATTCTGAAGAATATCCGTTGAGGAAATGAATATCCGTTGTGTAATTTTTCATTTCCATTCTGAAGAATAACCGTTGAGAAAAAAATGAATTATCCATTCATTTTCATTCTGAAGAATATCCGTTGAGGAAATGAATATCCGTTGTGTAATCTTTCATTTCCATTCTGAAGAATAACCGTTGAGGAAAATGAATTATCCATTCATTTTCGTTCTGAAGAATATCCGTTGAGGAAATGAATATCCGTTGTGTAGTCTTTCATTTCCATTCTGAAGAATAACCGTTGAGGAAAATGAATTATCCATTCATTTTCGTTCTGAAGAATATCCGTTGAGGAAATGAATATCCGTTGTGTAATCTTTCATTTCCATTCTGAAGAATAACCGTTGAGGAAAATGAATTATCCATTCATTTTCGTTCTGAAGAATATCCGTTGAGGAAATGAATATCCGTTGTGTAGTCTTTCATTTCCATTCTGAAGAATAACCGTTGAGGAAAATGAATTATCCATTCATTTTCGTTCTGAAGAATATCCGTTGAGGAAATGAATATCCGTTGCGTAGTCTTTCATTTCCAACTCTGAGGAAATAACCGTTGAAAATGACCCCGTTAGTTCATTTTCGTTTCTGAAGATTTATCCGTTGAGGAAATGAATATCCGTTGTGTAGTCTTTCATTTCCAACTCTGAGGAAATAACCGTTGAAAATGACTCCGTTAGTTCATTTTCGTTTCTGAAGATTTATCCGTTGGGGAAATGAATATCCGTTTGTCTGTCCTTCATTTCCGTACCTGAGGAAACAACCGTTGAAAATGACTCCGTTATTTCATTTTCGTTTCTGAAGATTATCCGTTGAGGAAATGAATATCCGTTGATTTTTCTTTCATTTCAAATTCTGAAGAACAAACCGTTGAGGAAAATGACCCCGTTTGTTCATTTTCGTTCTGAAGAATATCCGTTGAGAGAAATGAATATCCGTGGATTATTCCTTCATTCTCATTTCTGATGAAGAATCCGTTGAGAAAGAATGAATCATCCATTCATTCTCACTTCTGAAGAATATTCGTTGAGGGAAATCTATATCCGTTTAGTTAATTCCTTATTTTCCATTTCCGAAGAACCCGTTGAAGAAAATGACTCTGTTCGTTCATTTTCGCTTCTGAAAAATATCCGTTGAGGAAAATAATCAGATTTTGCTTTACATATCTTTGATGACTATTTGACACAAAGTCATAAACAGACTCCTACGAATTAATTTCGGGACGAAATTTCCTAAAGTAGGGGAGACTGTAACACCTGTGTCATTTCAACCATCAAACAAATGCCCAACCAATGAAATATTGTATTTCATACTTGGGATTTGTAAAAATATGTGTATCGTTTACACATATCAATTCTTGTTCGATTTCAAACTCTATATCGCTTTCTGGAAGGTTATACGCGCACTAATGCGTAAATATAACCAGTTTAAATGCAGCAAACACTCCGGAATAGTGACATATACTTAACATACCTTAAATAACCTTTACATAACTTAGAAATAAGTTTTGAAGGCTTTGGTATTGCAAAAATCAAGTTAAATCGTCTACAGGGACTAAAATTGACAAACTGCGAAAGTATGTCAATTTGAACTGTAACAGACCTTCCGGAACATGACCATAAGTTAAACATACCATAAATATCCTTTACATAGCTTAGAAATAGGCTTTGAGGTGTTCGGTATGCTAAAATAAACTTTTGTGTCATTCAGGGACTAAAAGCGTCAAAAAGTGCACAAGTTTGCATTTTCGCGCATAACTTACGTTCTGAATACATCCGGACATCCAAAAATTTATGAAAGCATGACTACATTATATTTTAGTGTTCGCCTTAAGAAAAATCCATTCGTCGCATCATTTGGATCGTTTTTCGCGCTTATGCGCATTCCGTCGTAATTAAGCGAACATCGCGTTCGTACGACCAAACGAACCAACACCCGGCATATTTTTGAGCATGTTTCATGTCCACAATGTTTAGGCAACATTTTAGGGCCTTAAAGTTGGCTTTACGGGCCTTAGAAGTGTCGGAAATGGCCTTAAACACGTGCAGGGACTGAAACTGTCATTTTTCAAACATATGTGCAGATCAGAAGGGCCATGCGGCCCGCATTGTCTTTGGTTGATCCTGAAGCGGGCCGCTTCCCACTATCAGACCAGATTAACTGCATTTAACAGCTGGTTGCAGCTGTTTAGCACCTCCAATCCCTCTTCCACATGTCAAATCCTTATGGTTAGTGGCAATTTAGGCACCATAACATCCCGACAAGTGTACGCCTTGGATCGTGGCACGTTTTCCATGAAACGATCTTAACGGTTCTCCGAAAACTATATATACCCATCCACCCCCATTGCATTTCTCACTAGAATTCTGATTTTGAGAGCTCTAAGTTGAAACCATTGTTTCATACCTGAGTTCTTAAGTCGGGATTAGCATTCGGGGACCCTGGGTTAGTATTCTTTCGTTCTTTTCCTTATTTTTACTGCTTTTCGAGTCAGAAAGTCAAACTTTGTTTGACTTTCAGCGTTGACCAGTAATGGTCAATGCGAAGTTCGTTTGAACTTCGCAACGTGAGTGTAATCACGTTGGTCATAGTCCTTTGGGACTATGCCCACTGATTACCACGTTGTCTAGAGTCGTAGGGTAGGCGATCTAATAAATCGCCTATACCTTCGAACTCGACCCATTTGGTCGATCATTAGGATTCGACCAAATACATTAGGTGACCATAGTAGGTAGGGAATAACCTTCCGAGGTTATACCCTATGGTCACATCGTTTAAGTAGTTGTATGATAGGTAGTTTATATGCCTTAGGTAAATTACCAGAATACCCTTTTCATGTATAATTGGTAATTAAGCATATGTAACCTAAACCTTTGTCACATAACTGATTATGTAACATGATTAGGCATATAACACTTATCATAGGGCTAGTTAGGCGGTCCAAACGCGTTTCACGCGAACGACGCGTTAAAGTAACATAAGCTACCTAAACGGGTCGTAATGGGTCGATAAGACTTAGGTTAAGTTTCATTTAGCATGTAGGCTTTGTTAAACCATATCACATGAGTTCCTACACTCATTTGGTTTACAAACCCTCATGCTACCCAGTCTTCCGATTTAGGTCCGGTTTATTAATGTAGTTACCTATATTAGGTGCCGTTTGATATTCCGCGATCTCTAGCATTGCTTGGTGGTTATCCTAGGACTTCTGAGCAATCTCAAGTGAGTACATAGACCCCTCTTTTACTGTTTTTCCAAACTGTTTTGGGGTGGAACACATGTGCCTACTTGTTACTTTCATGCTTTCCTGTTTTCACATCATATACCTGCTATGTTCGTTAGTACATTATAGTACATGATTTCATTACATTTTATGCTATGTATGTCCATTGTGTGCATACTTAGTACATTGTTTTACATTACATTTTGTTGCATATGCTCATCCAGTATATGAACACTTTGACATATTACCCAATACATTTGACAATTGATTTGACATAGACATTTCGGCATAGACATTTTAACATGATTGACATTTGATCATGCATTTCCCACAAAACATAACTTTGATTTAAACCAAGTTTTACTTCAATACTTTGTTTTTGTGCATATGGTTTAGTTGAGACCTTTCACTTGCCATACATGACATATTTGACATAGACATTTGACATGGATATTTGACATAGACATTTGACATGGATATTTGACATAGACATTTGACATGGATATTTGACATAGACATTTTGACATGATTTACATCTCGACATGAACATTTTACATTGTTTGGTTTGGTTTGATTAAGTGATTAAGTAACGATGCGTATGTAATATGATACAAGCATGGTGGATACGCCGCTGGTACTTCCTATATATAAGTGTTTGTATGGTATTACATGTCGTAACGTTATTTGAATCATTTCAGTTTGAGACATAGAACATTTTATACAAATAACATATTTTTCACAAGACATTGATTTACAAACAACTTATCTAATACAAACTCATTTTTACATGGTTATTCATTTAACCATACATTATTTATACATATCATCTGATCTTATCGATTTTCAAATGATTTACAAAACAAAGCAAATAACAAGGTTCATGACTAAACATTTTCTCAAACATAAGTCATGAAACCTATTTTCACAAAACCTATGTATCTCACCGGCATTTTTATGCTGACGTACCTATTTTCACATGTGTTTTTCAGGAACTGTTGCATAAGATGATCAAGATACATATAGGCAGACTTGGGCTTTAGTGACAATAAAAGATGCAGACTAGTTAATTATGTTGTATTTCCATGTTTGTTTAGACATTGTAACACTCATATTGAATAAAACGAAACTTTAATTTCCAAGGTTGTGAAACATTAATTCTGTTACAACACTCCCCGACGTTTCTGCCACGTTTTGTATGTTCCACGTGGTCGGGGTGTGACAACAAACATATAGCCGGATACAGCCAGTCATGAGAATTTAGGTGCTCTGTCTGAGCTCGGAAAAACGTGCCCCTTAACCCTTAACGAAACTCATAATGTAAAGCTATTTTTTCGCTCATTGTTATTATTATTTTTTAAAACTAACATAGGTATTGGCCTAATAATCCCTTACGAGCTTAAGCACCCCAAGACCGGCTACGCATATAACATCCGAATACTCTCATAGTCTCCAAGTCTCCATGTAGCATTCTTATCACGTTGCATAAAAACATGCATGTTACATGCACCATGGTTGTGTTACCGAGAATCCAGTTACCAAGTGAAGGCTGTTACAGAGGTTTTTTCAATCAGAAACAAAGTGTTACACCCCAACCGATGGCGGAAACATTGGGGCGGGACGAACAAATCGCTCAAAGCATCATAACACCAATTGCGACAATATGATTTAATCAAGATTCCATAGAATGCAATAATTCAAACATTGTTTCACACATGATCAAATTGTATCCAAACATGATAAATCATTGTTTATTCTAGCGTGTGTTTCTAAGTGCATCCTAACTTGTTTTCCTTCACTAGCATCATCGTTCATCCTGCAACATGTATTGATGGATCCCGCAGGAAGGGATTCCAACCAAGCATGAGCACGGTCAGCAAGCGAGAACGGGAATAGACGCAGCTTGCAGGCGTCCTCGGTGACGCCCTGCTCCTGAAACGTATCGCAGATAGCTGAAAAGAGAGAAAGATGGACATTCGGGCCCTCAGAAGGTAACCCATGGAACTGGATGGTGTTCGTAACCATCGTGATGATCTGAGGTGAAATCTGCCAGCGATTAACTCCGATAGCGGGTCGGGTAATGCTGGATCGAGCATTGGCCGCGTTTGGCCGGGCGTAGTCTGCGACGACTCTCCTAGCTGGGGCCTCGTTGTCACCCATAGTAAAAGTAGAAGATGAAATGTATACCTGACTCGCTCGGAAGGTGCGAAGGAGCTCGTGGAAATCTCGTTCGGGCTCAGACGAAGCAATAAACGAAGGTGGCCCATGTGAACGAGTATGGCGCATACAATGATAAGCTTACTAAACTAATACTAAAGCAAATCTAACCCTAAAGGCACAAATTGCAAGCAAAAGGCACCTAAAGGCAATGGAAATCTACGAAAGCAAGTAAACAACTAAATAGGTGACTCGGGTCGTTCTCTAAAGTGCCAGTGTCCCCGGCAACGGCGCCAAAAACTTGATGTGGGAAAATGTGTATGTTAAATTCGAAAAACTTTTAAAATGGAATCGCCAACTAAACCCCACACAATCGGCAAGTGCACCGGTCGCAATGTAGTGTAGATGGCAAGACCGGATATCAATCCGTGGACACTATATGCAAACCCTAGATACTGAACCGTTATCGAATACAAAGTCAATTTTAAATTTGATTTTGATGTTTAACTAATAACCTAATTAATGAAGAAAAATGGTGAACAAGGCTAGCAATGCAATACGCAAACGAACTCAGAAGCAAAGTGTAGGTCAAATATGATGAGAAAAGACTACCTAGGTGTTGAATCCCTAGAATCATGCAACGCTATCTTGACTATGGTAATGGCTAAATATCCTAATCTACCCGAATAACCTCCCACTAGAGATGATCAATCGAAAGATAGGGACAAAATGCGAAGTGCTAGAACGAACCGGCTCGACCTATTGATACCAAATCCCACGAATATCAAGTGATGAAAGCTAAACTACCCCCAAAACCCTCTATTCGCGAAGCAAACCCAACCTTGAAAGTTGAAATCCTAGGAAACCCTAAACGCGATGAAATAAACGAGCCCGAGCTATCGGTCACCCAATCTACCCAACAACGGTTAGCTAATAACCTAGCACACCTAAATCGTCTCTCGAGTCAAAAGATGAGGATGCAAGTTTTAGTTATTGATTTTAACTATTAATTAACTTGGTTTATTTCTAAACTCAATATTCAAACCGAAAAACCCTAAGATTAACCGATTCAAATTAAACCCTAAGTCTAGGTTGTATTTCTACATGCCTAAACCGCTAGATTTATCAATCAACAATCACAACCAACACTTAAACATGTAATATCAATACCAATTTCAAGACAAGATTATGTAAATCGCATAAAATAACCAAAACCGAGTCAAAATAAGGTCAAAAACATCTAGTTCATCTCAACCTAAGTAGTTTAGAAGTTTAGCTACTCATAATCAAGAACCAAACAAAAACACAATCAAAATCACGGTTCACCGTAAAAACAAATAAAATTAAGCTACTAGCCTGCCTGCTTAAATTAATTCACGTGCCTGGTAGCCTGCTTAATAATTATTTTGACTTTTTGACATGCCTACTAGCCTGCTTCCAATTCTCTTCTTCGTCGACAATCCCACTTGATTTTTTTTTGGGTCCTAATATTAACACATGGAAAAAACTTATTTACACATGGTGTATACGGGCTGTATAATGTTATATGGCCCGTATAGAATTTAAAAAAACTAACAAAGTCTGTGTCAGCAGACTTTGTCAGTTTTTTTTAATTCCATACGGGCCGTATAATATTATACGGCTCGTATACACCATGTGTAAATAATTTACCTGGTCGTATACAATGTATACGAACGCTGTATACGGGCCGTATACTGTTATACGACCTGTAATCTTCGAAAATTAGATTTTTCTCAAAGTATTTAAGGTATTTAAGGTGCCAATCACACCAGACATTTTACAGTTGTGAGGTGGTCAAACCTTTCTAAAAGTAGAAAAAAATAAAACATTAACAAGTAACAAAGATTGAACAACAAAAAGTCGCGTCGTATGACTGTAATAAAACAGAAGCTATCAACGTGGGGTTACGGGCATGGTGTTATTCTTTATTTAATATTTATAGAATAAAAGGAAGGGTGAGGCATTTGATGAGAGTTGTAAGGAGAAGCGTTGAGATAACGGACATCCATCAAGCTCAAAAAGAAAACTTGTGTTTCCCTCTCAATTGAATAGACAGACACTTGCTTCATAGGACTCACTTGAATAGTCTTGAAAGTACTGAACAACCGAAATAACAGCTTCGGTTTCATCAGCTTGTATCGAAGAAACCAAATTCGCAACAATGAGTCTGAGTCCATTGTTTTATCTTGAGTCGTCGGGAAAACTTTTCCTCAGGGGAGGGTGAGTAGTATGAGTCTGAGTCCATTGTTTTACAACGTCTTCTTCTAGTTATTCGGAATGTTTCGAATCATCATTAAAATTAACAATGCGGTCTTGATTGAAGACGTAATTGCAAGACTGTTTGTCAGGGTGAAAAACAACCCTTGATGTTGAAACCGGTTTTACCTCATGAAAAGGAAAGAAACAATTTTTTTTAGAGAAGCGATGGGATTCAAGGGTTTATGAGTCAAGGTTAACATTCAGATTCAGATTCAGAAAGCACATGATTTGTACTTGGTTTATTCTCTTTAATCTATTAGAACGATCCTTGTTTTGTCACGTACATTTCGTAAGAAACTTTTCGTGCACTGAACCTAAAATTCAGTTGTGTACGCAAATTCACCACCGGTTTCTACAGCACAAGCACATACTCCCAACATCTTTGTTTTGTGTTTAACAATGTCGATAAACACAATCATTCAAGACCATTCACCTACATTCAGTCGATAAACACAATATGTGGTTCCAATGTCCTACTACTACAATCCTTCCTACATTCACCCCCACTAAAACGAAGTATCTCGAAGGTATCTTATTCATATTAATCATTCAATGCTGATGCTCACAGAGGGTGAAAACAACCCTTGATGTTGAAACCGGTTTTAACTCATGAAAAGGAAAGAAACAAATTGTTTTAGAGAAGCATTGGGATTCAAGGGTTTATGAGTCAAAGTTAACATTCAGATTCAGATTCATTATCATTAACGTTATGATTATCACTTCCAGATTCGCTAATTTCACTGTTGGGTCTTAACGACATGATTAATTACCGAAGACGACCTTATTTGTTTGATCTTCATCGTATTAAAATTGTAAGTATTGCTCTCCAATCTCCACTGCACACTTTCAAGATCATTCACCTCTTTCAACCAACCAAAACACCTTATTTGTTAATTCAAGTGACTGTAATAAAAGACGTGTCGGGTTCTTCTGCTAGTTATTCGGAATGTTTCGAATCATCATTAAAATTAACAATGCGGTCTCGATTAAAGACGTAATTGCAAGACTGTTTGTCGGGCTTCCAATGCTCACACAGGGTGAAAAACAACCCTTGACGTAATTGGAAAGATGACTGATTAGAGATCTGAATCAGGTTGTGTAAAACTGAATCAGGTTGTCAAACAAACACTACGAAGGATGATCCGAATCAGGTTGTTAATTTTAATGAAGCAATGAAGATTGAATGTGCAAACCGCAACCGTTTTTTGACTACGGAAACGGTGGCTATGGGAAATAAAACCGCAATCGTTTGTGACTATGGGAAACACAAGTATTCTTGGTTCAATACCAACTCTTCTTGAGTAGTGTTTGTTTGAGAACCTGATTCAGATACACAACGGTTCTCCAATTCCAGATCAGTAATGAACGTTCAGTTGTAATGAACGTTCAGTTGTGTACACACCGCATTCGAAGATCCTTGCATTAGACACAATTACTCGTCATTCTCATGCACGTTCAACTATGTTGGTTCGGTTTAGTTATTTTTCGACTGTTTCACAAATATTTGTTGAAAACCCAACTCTCTCTATAGATATGACTGAGAGTGAGGGTTACTCTGTTATATACATCAACAAATGATTGGTTTAATACCAACTGCTCGAAATCCCTTTCGTTTTTTGGATCGTTCTAATAGATTAAAGAGAATAAACCATTTTTTACCATATGAATATGTAATACCCCGAACCTTAATGTAATGGTTATAAACGTATGAATTATGTTATTTATATTTCATATATTGTTAAACGAGTAAGATGATTGTGTGAAAGGTGAAATATCTTGACAAGCCTTGGCTAATATATGAGACCGTTTAATATTAATAATTAAATATATTATTTTTGACCTTACTCCGTTTTTAATGAAACTTAGGTTAAAACGTAGATAAAAATATGCTCGTTCTAATGACATATTCGTCGTTTTATAAAACGTCATATTTTAAAAGTTATACGAGAAAAACGAATGAAGCAGCTGAATTAATATATATATAAGCAAGCTAGCAGGTCAAGCAGGTAGGCAGGTAGGCACGTCACATGAATCCCACATCGACCCAGAAAGGGTTTTGAGGTGCTTGCTTGCTTCCTTTAAATAAGAGTCTCAGTAGTTTGTTTAGGTACCAGTTTCTTTAACGGGAATGCTCTAGTATAGAGAATCCTAAGTATACGATACCCCGTTGGGTGTTGTTAGTAGTCGTTTTTTGAGCGTGAGTAGGAGCAGGAGTAGGGAAACTCTACATCAACGTGTCGTTGATAGTTTTAAGGTATGTTCTCGTTTACGTCTATGATTAGTTAATTATTATTTAATTTTAGTAGTTAATAGGAGTATTACTATTAGTAGTAATATTATTATTAGTAGTAGTAATGTTAGTATTATTTTTAGGTACTAGGGTTATTGTCAGGGGCGGGTATTGGGTAGCCTAGCCTTAGTTAAGCATAGCCTGATCAACCATGCTTAAACAAGGCAGCACTAACCAATATCCAACCATGATAATGACTAGTTAGGTGTACTATTACCTAACCTAGGATTATGTAAGTGTGTCAGGACCTTGAGACATAACCCAGTCGTACTAGCGGCTGTTAAGCAATTGCTAATCTGGTGAGTCATCATACTTGTCTTTTAAACTGTGATAGTATACTCATCCATAACTGGTAATAATGAGAATGTTGCAGTATGCATATGTCAGTAGGGGTATATGGGATCCTATTATGCTTAATGAGGTGTGTCACTCTAGGAAGGGTAATAAGGTGTTGTACCCACAGGCACTTCGTGCTTATAAGGTCCAGCGACACACACTCATACCTATGTGACGGCCGTAGGGAGACACAGCTGGAGGACCAGTATGTCTCTTGTACGGTGGTTTGTGACAAGTCAAATGTGACCTATAAGGTTCAATGAGGCCCAACCTGACTATAATGTGGTCACATGCCCATATTGTGTATGCATATAATGTAAACTGTGGTCTGTCTTTATAAAAATTGTATAGTATAAGCTCACCAGTATATATCTGACGTCGTTTTGAGTATACTTATCTCAGGTGAGTCATGAGGAAAGCTATAGGAACTACTTGACAGTTGTGGAGTTTTAGAAGATCAAGGGGTTCTTAGTTGCCAAAAGTTTGTAAATAAATAAAGTGTTGTACTCAGACTATTATAAGTTTTAATGAAAGTTTAGTTTGTTTCCATTGTAAGTGTATCAATTGTGCACAATCACCCGGGTTACGGGGTGGGTGTTACAATTGGTATCAGAGCCCGAGGTTTTAGCGAATTAGGTATTGCAGGAATGCCTAAGCTTTAACCAGTAGTTCTTTAAAGATTAATAGCACACTCAGACTAGGCCAAATAACATGTTCTCAGGAAAAGTACTTGCATAGTCAATTGAGTGACGCTAGAAGAAGTAAACTATGTTGTGCCTTTTTATGTGCTATATATATATATATATATATATATATCTATGTGACGTATATAGTTGTTATATTACAATGATGTATCATACATACCAGTAACTCTTTATACTCATATTCCTCTAGGAAAGAGACAATGTCTGAACATAGAGATGAACAAGGGTCTAGAAATAATCAGAATAACAGAAGGGGAGAGGAAAGTTCTTATAGGACTCGAACTCCCTCTCATAGTGTCAGGTCCCGGTCTAGTACAAGCATGCGTCTAAATACTAAGGATATCCACAATATAGCTGTGGAAGTGGCTAAGGTAATGAAGAATGCACAAACCGGTAATGTTAACCAATCTGGAGAACGACATGAAGAAAGCTCAGCAGCCTCCACGCCAGTACAAAGGGAAGGAATGGGCGAAAGGAAAAACACTATTGCAACCATGCCACTAGAAGGAAAAGGTGAATATTCCAAATCAAAGGAATGTACTTATAAGCACTTCATGTCCTGTAAGCCTCAGTCCTTTGACGGAAGAAAGGGAGCACTAGAAGCTCAAGACTGTCTCAACAGAATGGAGTCAGTATTAGACATATGTGAGTGTGATGACCGCAACAAAGTACGGTTCGCCGTACATATGTTTGAAGCTGAAGCCCTTCACTGGTGGAACATTGTGGTCCAAACAGAGGGAAAAGAAAAGGTTAAGGAGATGAAGTGGGAGGAGTTTATTCATAAGTTTCTTGCTAAGTATTGTCCTCCCAGTGAGACTGAGCAACTGGAAGTGGAATTCTTTCAGTTAAAAATGGGAAATAAAACCTATCGAGAGTATGTTTCTCGTTTCAATGACATATCTCAACTGGTTTCTTATTTAGCATTGACTGAGGAACAACTGATCAATAGATTTATTTGGGGTCTACCCTCTGAAATGAGGGTGTTTATCAAATCCAAATCCCCCAAGACTTTTGCAGAAACTGTTGAGGCTGGCGCCGTCATGGCTGCCGAGATGATTCTGCGACAGGCTGAATCTCCCGCACCAAAAAGGAAGTGGGAAGAAAGAAAGGGGGACACCCGGAATAACAACTTTAAAAGGCCTAAAACATTTCCTCAATGTCAAATTTGCAAATGCTTTCATACGGGGGAATGTCGTTTTCCTTGTCCAAATTGTAAAAAGACGGGTCATGCTCTTCAAGAATGCAAGGAAAAGAAGAAGTGTTTCAAATGTGGAGACCCTAACCACATGAGATCTGAATGTCCCGAACTCAAAAGAAATGATAGGACACAGCCAAATCAGCCAAAAGGGCGTGCATTTGTACTCACCACGGAAGAAGCCAAGACCAATACAGACGTTATCACGGGTACGTATCTCGTAAATGATGTATATGCGCGTGTGTTATTTGATACCGGTGCAAATAGAAGTCTAGTGTCGACTACCTTTAGACCTTACTTGAACCAAGCGTCCCAAAACCTAGATCATGCCCTTACAGTAGAAATGGCTGATGGAAGCCAAAGAGAGATAGTTGACATAGTTAAGAATTGTAAAATAAGCTTAAACAACCATGTTATCCCTATAGACCTAATGCCTATGGAACTTGGAGAATTCGACATAGTCATAGGAATGGACTGGTTGACACCATATCATGCAGAAGTTGTATGTGACAAAAGGATCGTCCGACTTCGATTACCCAACGGCAAACAGCTAACTGTATCGGGAGACCGCACTGACAAGACTAAGAACCTCATCACGATAGCACAAGCACATAAATGCCTAAGGAAAGGGTATGTTGCCTTTTTAGCATATGTCGTAAACACTACAAAAAAGCAGAAGGTCGAGGACGTGCCAGTAGTACGAGAATACCCTGAAGTGTTTCCCGATGAGCTCCCAGGACTACCATCGGATAGACAGGTTGAGTTTCGCATTGACTTAGTTCCCGGTACATCACCGATTGCTAAGTCGCCGTACAGACTAGCCCTGACAGAAATGCAAGAACTCAAGAAGTAACTACAAGAGTTGCTTGACAAGGGGTTTATCCAACCTAGTTCGTCGCCATGGGGAGCACCCATCTTGTTTGTCAAGAAGAAAGATGGGACGATGCGTATGTGCATCGATTATAGAGACTTGAATAAAGCCACTATAAAGAATAAATACCCTTTGCCCAGGATCGACGACTTGTTTGATCAATTACAAGGGGCAAGCTATTTCTCTAAAATAGACTTGAGGTCTAGATATCACCAAGTGAAAGTTGCACTAGAAGACATACCTAAGACTGCCTTCAGGACTAGGTATGGTCATTATGAATTTTTGGTAATACCATTTGGATTAACCAACGCACCTGCAGTGTTCATGGACCTCATGAACAGGGTTTGTAAACCTTACCTCGATAAGTTTGTGATCATTTTCATTGACGATATCCTTATCTACTCTAAGAATGAGGCAGAACATGAACAACACCTGAGAGCAGTCCTTGAATTGCTCAAGAAAGAGAAACTCTATGCAAAGTTCTCTAAGTGTGAATTTTGGATACGTGAGGTGCAATTCCTAGGCCACGTGATAAATGAACATGGAATACAAGTTGACCCTACAAAGATCGAGGCCATCAAGAAATGGGAAGTACCGAAGAATCCCACTGAAATCAGAAGATTTCTGGGGTTAGCAGGATACTATAGAAGGTTTATTCAAGACTTCTCAAAGATTGCAACACCATTAACCACACTAGCCCAGAAAGCCTCTAAGTTTAATTGGGGACCTAAACAAGAAGAAGCCTTTAACACGTTAAAGCATAAGTTATGCAGCGCCCCAATACTGTCACTTCCTGAGGGAATAAAAGATTTTGCCGTCTACTGTGATGCATCTCACTATGGTATGGGATGTGTACTCATGCAAAGAGGCAAAGTGATTTCCTACGCCTCTAGACAGTTGAAGATTCATGAACGGAACTACACAACCCATGATTTGGAACTTGGTGCCATAGTGTTCGCATTGAAAATTTGGAGGCACTATCTTTACGGTACAAAGTGCACTATCTATAGTGACCATAAAAGTTTAAAACATATATATGAGCAGAAGGAGCTCAATATGCGTCAGAGACGATGGATGGAGTTATTAAGTGATTACGACTGTGAGATCCAATACCATCCAGGTAAGGCAAACATAGTAGCAGATGCTCTAAGTAGAAAAGAGAAACCTCAACCAATAAGAATTTGTGCAACCAGAATAGAGGTTAAAACTAGTCTCTTAGATCAAGTTAAGAATATACAACAAGAAGCCTTAAAATAGAATCATATTGTAAAAGAAAGAATGATTGGGAGACTGAAGCTACTGACAATGGGAAATGATAATATCCTTAGGTTCAGCAATAGGATATGGGTTCCTAATTTTGGAGTACTGCAGGATACAATCTTAGAGGAAGCTCATAAGTCTAAGTATTCCATTCACCCTGGCAGTGTCAAGATGTATAAGGATTTAAGGAGAGATTATTGGTGGCCAGGAATGAAGCGATCTATTGCCCATTATGTGGAAAAGTGCCTTACATGCCTTAAGGTGAAGGCAGAACATCAAAAACCCTCTGGATACTTGCAACAACCAGAGATTCCAGAATGGAAATGGGAGAAAATCACCATGGATTTTATCACGAAGCTCCCAAGGTCAAGTCACGGTTATGATACAATTTGGGTAATAGTGGACAGACTGACCAAGTCTGCACACATCGTGCCAATTCGTGAGGACTATAAGATGAATAAGCTAGCTCAAATTTACATCAAAGAAATAGTCTCACGACATGGGGTGCCTGTATCGATCATATCAGACAGAGATAGTCGTTTCACATCTAAATTCTGGCAAAGTTTCCAACAAGAGTTGGGAACCAAGCTTAATCTAAGCACTGCATATCATCCTCTGACGGATGGGCAGAGTTAACGGACTATTCAGACATTAAAAGATATGCTTCGGGCTTGTGTAATTGATTTTGGTGGAAGTTGGGACACTCATCTACCACTCATCGAATTCGCCTATAATAATAGCTATCACGCCAGCATCAAAGCTGCACCTTATGAAGCTTTATACGGAAGAAGGTGCCGAACTCTTATCTGTTGGACGGAAGTAGGGGAAAGTCAACTATCAGGACCAGAAATCATTGTGGAGACCACAGAAAAGATCCAACAAATAAAAGAAATGATGAAAAGTGCTCAAGATCGACAAAAGAGTTATGCAAATCAGAGGCGTAAACCCCTAGAGTTCCAACTAGGGGATAAAGTAATGCTTAAGGTATCACCTCTGAAAGGAGTGATTCGGTTTGGAAAGAAGGGAAAGTTGAAACCCGGATACGTTGGGTCGTTTGAAGTAACAAGCAAAGTAGGACCGGTGGCTTATCGGCTAAAACTTCCTGAACAGCTGGCAGGAATACATAATACTTTTCATGTATCAAATTTAAGGAAGTGCCTAGTGGACGAAGCCCAACAAATACCCCTGGAAGACGTACAGGTTGACGACAAACTCAACTTCATTGAAGAACCATTACAAATCGAAGATAGGAAGGTTAAAAAGTTACGCAAGAAGGAAATCCCGTTAGTCAAAGTCAAGTGGAACGCACGTCATGGACCCAACTTTACATGGGAAATAGAAAACATAATGAAAGATAAGTACCCTCATCTTTTTAAGTGATGACAAATTTCGAGGACGAAATTTTTGTAAGGAGGGAAGGATGTAATACCTCGAACATTAATGTACTGGTTATAAACGTATGAATTATGTTATTTATATTTCATATATTGTTAAACGAGTAAGATGATTGTGTGAAAGGTGAAATATCTTGAAAAGCCTTGGCTAATATATGAGACCGTTTAATATTAATAATTAAATATATTATTTTTGACCTTACTCCGTTTTTAATGAAACTTAGGTTAAAACGTAGACAAAAATATGCTCGTTCTAATGACATATTCGTCGTTTTATAAAACGTCATATTTTAAAAGTTATACGAGAAAAACGAATGAAGCAGCTGAATTAATATATATAAGCAAGCTAGCAGGTCAAGCAGGTAGGCACGTCACTTGAATCCCACATCGACCCAGAAAGGGTTTTGAGGTGCTTGCTTGCTTCCTTTAAATAAGAGTCTCAGTAGTTTGTTTAGGTACCAGTTTCTTTAACGGGAATGCTCTAGTATAGAGAATCCTAAGTATACGATACCCCGTTGGGTGTTGTTAGTAGTCGTTTTTGGAGCGTGAGTAGGAGAAGGAGTACGGAAACTCTACATCAACGTGTCGTAGATAGTTTTAAGGTATGTTCGCGTTTACGTCTATGATTAGTTAATTATTATTTAATTTTAGTAGTTAATTGGAGTATTACTATTAGTAGTAATATTATTATTAGTAGTAGTAATGTTAGTATTATTTTTAGGTACTAGGGTTATTGTCAGGGGCGGGTATTGGGTAGCCTAGCCTTAGTTAAGCATAGCCTGATCAACCATGCTTAAACAAGGCAGCACTAACCAATGTCCAACCATGATAATGACTAGTTAGGTGTACTATTACCTAACCTAGGATTATGTTAGTGTGTCAGGACCTTGAGACATAACCCAGTCGTACTAGCGGTTGTTAAGCAATTGCTAATCAGGTGATTCATCATACTTGTCTTTTAAACTGTGATAGTATACTCGTCCATAACTGGTAATAATGAGAATGCTGCAGTATGCATGTGTCAGTAGGGGTATATGGGATCCTATTATGCTTAATGAGGTGTGTCACTCTGGGAAGGGTAATAAGGTGTTGTACCCACAGGCACTTCGTGCTTATAAGGTCCAGCGACACACACTCATACCTATGTGACGGCCGTAGGGAGACACAGCTGGAGGACCAGTATGTCTCTTGTACGGTGGTTTGTGACAAGTCAAATGTGACCTATAAGGTTCAATGAGGCCCAACCTGACTATAATGTGGTCACATGCCCATATTGTGTATGCATATAATGTAAACTGTGGTCTGTCTTTATAAAAATTGTATAGTATGAGCTCACCAGTATATATCTGACGTCATTTTGAGTATACTTATCTCAGGTGAGTCATGAGGAAAGCTATAGGAACTACTTGACAGTTGTGGAGTTTTAGAAGATCAAGGAGTTCTTAGTTGCCAAAAGTTTGTAAATAAATAAAGTGTTGTACTCAGACTATTATAAGTTTTAATGAAAGTTTAGTTTGTTTCCACTGTAAGTGTATCAATTGTGCACAATCACCCGGGTTACGGGGTGGGTGTTACAGAATACGGGCCGTATACAATTATACGGCCCGTATACACAAAGTGAAAACAAATTTACCAGATCGTATACAATGTATATGATGATTGTATACGGGCCGTATAATATTATACGGCTCGTATACTACGGGTAAAAAATGGTAAAAAATAGTTTATTCTCTTTAATCTATTAGAACGCTCCTTGTTTTGAGAACCCTGATTCTGATTTAAATAATGCAATTATTCCTCTCAATTGAATAGACAGGCACTTGCTTCATAGGACTCACTTGGGTAGTGTTTGTTTGAGAACCTGATTCAGATAAACAACGGTTCTCCAATTCCAGAGTAAGCAAATACACAACGGTTCTCCAATTCCAGATCAGTAATGAACGTTCAGTTGTGTACACAAATTCATCACCGGTTTCTGTAGCACAATCACATACACAGGGAGAATGTTCTCAAAATTGAAGGAAAAGAAAAAATGGTTACTGATGTTTTTCACTATCAGGATTCTGTTGGTTTGTTTCCAGGTAGGGTTTAGAATGTTTGAGTCTGAGTCCATTGTTGTTCGTGAATGTTTCGAAAGAGGAGACTCAACTGTCGCTGCACTGTTATCATTGTGGTCGACGTATACCAACAGTTCTGCGAAAAAAAAAACATCATCTGTTCATCATTGTTCTTGAAGATGAAGAAACGAGGGTTTATTCTCTTTAATCTATTAGAACAATCCTTGTTTTGAGAACCTGATTCTGATTTAACAAGAGAATATCCTTGCATTAGACACAATTTGTTGGAATTTGTGGATTTCGGTTGGTTCAGATCTCTATTCGGTCATCTTTCCTCTCAATGTAAGGAGAAGCATTGAGATAACGGACATCCATCGAATACATCTTTCAAAATTCAAATCAAACTAACACAAAGTATCTCGATATGGTTGGTGTAAAAGCTCACATTTTACTACATTGACCATGTCTTTTGACAAATCATCTGCTTCCTGAATCTGAATCTGAAAGTTAACTAGACCCCTCAAGTTGTCATTCATAGGAGAGTTGATGCAATTTTCCAAGCATTTTAGAGAGACCTTTAAGTACGGATCCTACAGCTGCATTTGGAACAAGAAGTCCAACAATATGAATGCACGCAACGAATTTGACAACCGGTCAAATCACACACTATAAAGTGTAAACTTATCGTGTGTTGTAATTTTAATGAAGCAATGAAGATTGAATATGCAAACCGCATCCGTTTTGTATACGGAAACAGTGGCTATGGGAAATACAAACCCGACACGTCTTCTGTGATGATTCGAATCATTCCGAATAACTAGTAGAAGAACCCGACACAAACAAGTTCTCCACAGTTTGTTATTCAGATCTCTATTCGGTCATCTTTCCAAACTACAACACACGATAACTTTAAACTTTATATTGTGTGATTTGACCAGGAAATGATTGGAGGTGATTGCTACTTTTAATAAACGGATTGTTGGACTTCTTGTTCCAAATTCATGCCTAAATTCATCTTTTTTACTATTTTCTTCGATTTCAACAAATATTTTCCTTTTCCTTCAATTTCTAGAACATTCTCCGTAACATGAAGACATGAAGACATGTCGGGTTCTTCTACTAGTGGTATTTTAATGAAGTATTGAAGATTGAATGTGCAAACCGCAACCGTTTTTTTACTACGGAAACGGTGGCTATGCGAAATACAAACCGTAACCGTTTTTTTAGTACGGAAACGGTGGCTATGCGAAATACAAACCGCAATCGTTTGTGACTATGGGAAACACAAGTTTTCTTTTTGAGCTTGATGGATGTCCGTTATCTCAGTTGAGGCGTGCATTGTTTAAAATGCAGCTGTAGTACCGGGATCATTGGACCAGACACATGTCACATAGTTTGTCAGTGAACAAAAGATATAGATGTAGGAATATAACTAGATCTTACGTGTAGCTTCATTAAACCAAGAACAAAGCCTATTTCAAAACACATGTAGATGAAGTCAAATGTGATCAAACTTGGACATCAGACGTAAATCTTGAAGCAAATATGTGGTTCCCAATTGGTTACAGAAACCACTAGCAGAAGAACCCGACACGTCTTCTATCTAGTCTAAAACTTGAAAATGGATATGATCGTGTCAAGATCTTTATCTATCATGTCATCGACCAACTGCTAGAAATCTCTTTCGTTTCTCATGTTAGGGAGAATGTTCTCGAAATTGAAGGAAAAGGAAAAATGGTTACTGATGTTTGAGAATTAAACGCATGTACGTGACAAAACAAGGATCGTTCTAATAGATTAAAAGAAGGGGTTTACGGTGTTTTGGTAGGTTGAAAGAGGTGAATGGTCTTGAAAGATTTGTTGAAATCGAAGAAAAGAGTAACTAGCAGAAGACGTGTCGGGTTCTTCTGCTAGTGGTTTCTGTAACCAATCCATAATCACCCTTGGTAGTTATTCGGAATCGATAAATAACCAACACGAAGATCTCCGCGATCGCTAAGGTTTCCATCAACGGACTGATCGGTAACGTTACTCTACCTGTGCTCCGATTTAAGCGACGTGTTCCGATCAACGTTTATCGACATTGTTAAAGGTGATGAAGAGTTTAGAAACCCTAGAATGATTGTGTTTTTACTGGAAAAAACGTGATACTTGAAAAAACATCCTTATATACGGCCCGTATACATTTTGTAACATCAAAAACCTCACAAAGTAAATCCATTGAGCCGTATACGTTTTACAAATCGTTTACATATGTATACGGCTCGTATAACTATATATGGGCCGTATATAGTAAAATCAAAAAAAAACATTCTCTGCGCATTTTCCTATTCAAAAACATTCTATACGGGCCGTATAATTGTATACGTCCCGTATACAATAGGGGGTGTGAAAATAAGATATAGAGTATATGTGGGAATAAGGGGAGTTTTTTTTTTTTTTTTTTGACGTGCCTACTAGCCTGCTTGCCTTTTTTTAATTCCTTGCCGCCTAGGATTTTTTCGAAAACAACAATCTTAATTATTGCCCTCCTCAAAAAGAAACAATAGTTGTTGCTGCCGTCACTTGTGGTTTTCGAAAACAATTGCTTGGCTGCCACCACTTGCTTTCTGCCGTTTTCTATTGATGATCTAGAATCCTATATTTTTTTTGAACGGCCAACAAACTTAATCCCGAGCACTCTCGGGGTACCTACTGGACAAACGGAGTACTCCGAGAGTAACCCGAGTCCACCACCAATTCTGGGGAAAACCCGGTAACCCACCCGCCCGTAGGCACGACGATGAAATTACCGGTAAAACTCGTTTGGCTCAAGGATCCAACCCAGGTTTCCCTAGGTCTCCTATCATTGCCCACCAGTGGTCTAGAATCCTATATTAGGGCCCCCTCACCTCACGTCCACCTTCTCTATATGTATCTTATTTTTCCATTGCATTGGGGTTTTTATTTTTAATTGCCGCTAAGTTTGTTTCACAAGCCCAAAAGCATGAAACAATTCCCCAACTGTTGTCGAAATGCATGGCAGGGACAAGTTTATTTTTGCGGCCCAGGTCTATGTATTTCGCAAATTATAGCCAATCCTCTGTTCCTTTTTCTCACATCTAATATGTATCTCTTTTAACTCCATTAGGGCCTTTTCCTCTAATCCACTTATTTATGTCAAAAGCCCAAAAGAATAAAACCATTCCCCAAAAAAAATCTCGTGAACGTGCATAGCGGGGATCAAGTTAAGTTTTCGGCGGCCCACTCTAACTTATAAATTATAGATAGTGGCCTTGGCCCACTCACAGAAAATAGCGGTAATTTTCCTTCGATCCCTGGCGGTCTTCTCCACTCAAATGACTGGTTATTTATTTATTGCTCATTTTTGTTCCATTTGTACCAGGACCTAGCAAACACAAAATAATATAAAATAACACTCAAACTAAATAAAAACAAATAAAAACTATACAAAAATAATATACTTTACACGGGGAAAATATGTGTATTTTATGACACATCAGTATACAAGTTTGATACATAGCATAAGTAGATTAAAAGAGTTTAACGTGCTCATATCCACTCATGAAAAACATATAATAAGTTTCAACATGCGAAGCTAACGTGAATCATATGATAGCCCAAGTTTCCAACGCGTTAATTTTGCCTACCCCAAAGAATAACGAGAGGTTAACATGTTTAACTTAACAATACCCCAAGACTCAAGGGCGGTGCGTCACCCCTATAGCTGCTATAATTATTAAGGCGGAACTACACAAAAGATTCAAACGTTCACATAGCATAAAAAGTCTCACAAGTATCACAAGTATCATGTTTTCATGTTAAGATGGATAGAGTATGATTATAAACAAGTTCCAAGTGTCGTGTGTCTAAATATAGAATACATGTTGCATCCCAAAGTGTTTAAAGAAAAAAGGGATCGAGTTTACTCACGGTGCATGCTTAGTAACTAATCACAGTCTGGTTGGATTGAAGGGAGCGCGGAGTCAGCCTGCATACGGGAACAGAGCATAAGTCCTCTAAGTACTGACACGATCGATTACGGAGTGTCGAATGAGGTGAAAAGCAAGTTAACAGTCCAACAGGCTATCCGAGCGGATGGGTTCTATCCGGATGGATGGTCATCCGGACGGATGATCATTCTGTCGGATGGCCATTCGATCGGATGGCCATTCAGGAGCCCAGATTAAAAACGTGCAACAAAGTAAACAATGATTATTATCAGAGTCAGATCATCCGGACAGATGGTCATCCGGAAGGATGGCCATTCGGGCGGATGGTCTGTGTTTAAAGTTTCGTAAAATTTGCTAAGTAAAAGTTTTAGGTTAACGGAGACGGCGTGATGACGTGTCAAACAACGGAATACACCAAATCCAGTTCATTCGGCCGGATGGACTCGGCCCTTTCGGGCAAACGCGCTGTTCTTGATGAAGATTCATGTTTGACCCATAAATCGGTTCGTCTCTTCGGTGGAAGTCAGTTTTCAAGCCGGCTTTCGACTAAGAACGAGTCGAGAGTCTGATTGAGTCCAGATTCCACCAATATTGTGTAAAATCCGAGAGAAAGTTCAAAGCAAATTAAAAAGTGTTGAAATCTTTCATAAATGAGCTGAAAAGTGTGAAATCCTTTAGATCTGAGTCAAAACATATGAAAACCCTTTTAGATTTGTAAGAAAAATGTGAAAACCTATTAGATCTTAGTCCAATCTCGATTGAATGACGTTCCACCATAGTTTTGCCTAAACAAAACGGGTGAAAACCACCTTCCAGGGGTCTAAAATCAGCGTTTTCGAGGAAAAGTTAAGGTGTGTGTGTGATTTGATGAAAGAAGAATGGAATAGAAGTAGAATCAGGGTGAAATACAGAGAGATTGGGGAAGAAATGCTTACAAAAGCGCGAAATCGCCGTCTGGAACTTGAGAGCAGGTGAACAGAGGTGAAAGGTGAAAATGAAGTCTCAAGTGCACTATTTATAGATAACAGCGATAGGTTCAGTCGTTCGAATGGCACGGGTTCGGATGGGTTATGTTCAGATGGCCTCGTCCGGATGGGTAAGTCCCATCCGGGCGGATGGGATCCATCCGGGAGGATGGCCTAGTCGGACCGTGGGTTAGGTTTTCGTTAGATTCTCCAACTTTGATTCATTCGCGAGTGAGATTAAGTGTTGCGTTGTGTATCATTGTGACTAACCATTATTTATAATATTTAAGCATACGATCAAGAGTAAATTCGTGTGTTCGATTTTGGTTTAAATTAGTTTCTCGTTCATTAAGTATCAAAGCATAACAAAGAGTCAAGAATCATAGCAAAGAGTCAAGAATCATAACAAAGAGTCAAGAATCTAGTATAAACATGTCGTTCTCGTTTAAGAAGTTTCATTTTGAATCAACAGTTTGCACATAGTTTAACATGATTATGATTAAAATAGCTTCATTTTCATTATGATCAGTCGTCTCTAGTTTCAATAGAATCGAAAATAAGGTACAACGAGAGTACAAGTGTCAATAGATAGGAAGCACGAAGAGGCGTGCTGAAAATAAGAAAGTATCAAAATGCGGGGCGTTACAGTCTCCCCTACTTTAGGAGATTTCGTCCTCGAAATCTAAGAGGAAGACCGAACGAAGAGTTGTGGCAAGAGGTGATTATTTAAAATTTGGACCTTGGAATTTGCGATGTTTTGAAAAGTATGAAGTTTTGAAGAACAAGGAGGTATGTTTGTAAAGGAGTTCGCTTGTCTAAAATGTTTTGAGGCATCAAACATAAGTGAAAACGTGTACGTGCGTGTATTAGCAAAACGGGCTTAAACAGTTTTGAGTAACTCAAGTTGGAGATTTATTAAAATGTGTCGTGTTTATGAAGGAAAATTTTGTGTAAAATGGTTTGTATTTCATTGAACGTTTAAAGGATGGTACCAAACCGCATATTTCTAGAAAATTTTGTTTTATTGAAAAGAATGGGAGAGTTTGTCGTTTTGCATAAAACGGTTCTGGAGGTAACGACCATTTACGAGTGTTTGCCCATGAATAAAGAATAAAAGGTAGTTTTAGAAATAAGGAGGTATGTTAGAAGTCGAATGTTTAAACCGATTGATTGTAACCAAGGTTCGTATAAATGACAGGATTTGTGAATGATGGAAGAGTGATTTGATTGCTCCAACCATGAACAGGAGTATCTAAGGATAATAAGTGTATTGGACTGACGAAAGTAGTGTGTCAAGAATGAAGTCTCGTCGTGGATAATCAAATACAATGCGTTTGTGAGTTGTTTAAAGTTTGAATCAGGTCCAAAAGGTCTACAAAACACTGAATTTCTCATGGCACGTCTACGGAAGTTTGGCAACATGGCTTAAACACTTATGTATAGGAAGTACCAGCGGCGTATCCACCATGTTTTGACCATGTTGCGTCTGTTTCGTCATTTGGGTGTAATGTTACGCTCAATGTCTTACCATACACAGTAGTACACTCTATGGTTCTCATACGCTTATCACTATAATCCCATGTGCACCCGCGATTATACTGATCATCGCATGATCCGCATAGCTTGTACCAGTTGAGCATGAGTTTAGGTATACATAGATTCTGATAACAAAATTGTGTGCGCTCAAGAAATGTAGCATATAAGCATGTTTGTGTTCCAGTAAGTATGAGACCCATGTAAGCGAATCCCTCAGGTTTCGCTCGCGTACGGGTGCGAATGTATAAATTGTGAGTATGACTATAATATGAGCATAAGTATCAGTTTAAGTACGAGCATAAGTATCAGCTTCAGTACGAGCATAAGTATCAGCTTAAGTACGAATACACATAAGCATCGGTTTAAATTGTGAGTATAAGCATGTTACGCGTCAACGGGAGCATGAGTATATGTATAAGCATAAAGGGCATGGAATGTGAGTATACATGCTAGTACAAGTTTTGTGCATCAACGAATGAGTGCGAGCACCAGTATGAGTACGAGTATGAGTAAATCGTAGAAATGGAAGTATAAGTGTGAGTACAAGTATAAGTATAAAATGTATCATGATGAGTATGAGTATGAATATGAATATGAGTATAAGTTTAGACCTGACACGTACCTGTATGAGTGTAAACATGAGTATAAGTATAAGTACAAAACGTGTTGTTGCGAATGTGAGTATAAATAGGAGTACAAGTGTAAACATAAAAACGTATTGTGATGAAGATGTGTGTA
>JARYGA010055236.1:0-47834 GCA_030545235.1 Helianthus tuberosus
GATGAAACATTGAAAAATGCTAATCATGTGCTGTTGAAAAGAAGATCCCTAAGGGGGATCCACCTAAAGTCGAGCCATCATCTCTCTGATTGAACGGAAATTCTAGCCTGAGATCTCATGGTCTCGCATTTACCCCTTACAGATATCATTAGTGTGCACTCACCTGTAAGACTGAATATAGGAGTCTGGATACGGGAGTATATTCTGAGGTGGGGCACGCGAATAAGTTAGTTCTTAAAACATCTAATCTCGTATCTTGAATCAATTGAAACTTATGTAGAAGTTTAAGTGGACAACAATACTGACAATCAGAAGTGAATTTGTTTAAGACTTAAAGTTAAATCAAGATCAACGGTGTTAGTGATATGTCTCAAAAACTGATATGATCCTCTTACACAAACTCACAAAAAGTTGTCTGTATATATGTTTGTACTGTTTCCAGTTTCTTTAAATCCAAAAGATTTTATGTTTGTTTAGCTAAAATGTTGGAAAAATTCAAAAAGATTTGACATTTCATCTTATTTTCGACAACAGACGTTGGGGATCTGATGATCAAAGTCCAACGGTGCTAAACAAGTTGGATCATTTGGGTTGGATAAGAAAAGTTTGAGAAAAGTGTTGGTAATTGCTCAAAATGTTTAAAAGTTCATTAATTTGAACTTAAAATGTTTCAAAATTGTGAGCGAGATCATAATTTGGTCAGCCAAAGTCATTAGGTTGGATTTGGCAGGCTAAACAGTTGACAAGGGTCATTAACTTGGACTTGGTTAACTGAGTGTGTTGGTAAAAAGTTAAAAAGTTAAAAAAATTCAGAAATTTTGAAAAAAATAAAAGGTTCACACGAGGTGACCAACTCGCACGAACTGGCCAGATAGTTGCAACTTGGCCAGACCGTTCCAAATATGCCAAATCGTGCGAGCTGGCCACACCGTCTCAACATCAACTCGTGCGAACTGGCTCCTCTATATAAAAGGGAGACCAGACCACGTGAACATTTCAGTCTCACATCACATCACACCGCACCAAACACACACCCTTCGAGCGATCTGAGCGATTTGATCGATTTCGTTGATTTCACGCTTTAATCGTGTGTTTCTGTGTTCGGAATCCTTGTATAAGTTGGATCACACAACTTATATCATGGGAAAGGTATAGATTGATGATTAATTTAACCGAATCACATGAATTCGTATGAACTTGAACGAACAGAAACTTGGAACTTAGATCTAGGCTTGTAAAGTGAATGAAATCGAATAAAAAATACATCAACATGCTCGGAATTTGTTATAGAACAGATCTATTGTGTCAATTTTATGATTGAATCAAATTTTAAAATCTGTAATTTTACTATTCATACTTGTGCATTCAAACGAAGTGATGACCAAACCGCACGAGATGGCCAATTCGTTTGAGTTCCACATCGTTTGAAATTGATCAGTTTGTTTGAACACCAGATCGCATGGATTGGTCAGTTTGTTTGAAATACCAGATAGTATGTGTTGGTCAGATCGTATGAAACCAGTTTGTTTGAAAATGTCTGATCAGTTTTGGGACGAGGTCGCATGAAATGGCCATATCACATGAGCCAGATCGCGTGAAGTTTAAGTTTGTCTTGAAAAATGTGCAAAATGTTTAACTTGTTTATTTTTGTTTGTGTTTCAGGCATCGAGCGTGGTATTTGATCCATCGCACAATATTTGCTGTGTCTACGATGAAACTCTACCAAAGATGATTGTGTTTAAGGAGATTTTGCCGTTTATGAAACGTTTACCAATTCAAAAGGCGTTGACGAATCAGCACAAAGTTTTCAAATCTCATGTTGCTCATTTCTGGAAGAATGCTGAGTATGATGACGTGAATGATGTGATTAATTCAATTGTTAGCATAGATGGTGAAGATAAAGAGATAATAATCACATAACAGCTTATTCGAGAAGTGTTAGAGTTTCCAGATGATGAAAATTCACCAACAGGGTTTCTAGAAAGAATGGTCAAAGGTTGTATGCTGAGAATGGGGTATAACGGTCCATTGAACAAAGCAAATTATCTGAAAGCATGTTTTATGAAGCCATACAAGTTCTTTATTCATTCAGTGAATCATGCACTTAGTCACAGGAAAGGTGGATATGATGTGATGAAAGATTATCAGATGTGTATGGTGACGGCGTTGGTTCTCAACAAGAAATACAACTTTTCAAGGATTGTTTTTCACTACATGAAAGATAATATTACCTCTGGCAGTAAAAGTTGGGTGTATCCGAGATTTGTGCAGATGATGTTAGATCATGTGTCACACCCCCAAAATCCACATGCGGAGTACCACCGCTTGGAGGCGTGACTGACCAGGATCCAAGCCACCAATCATGTTGAACTCGTAAGTATAATTAAATAAAACTTTCATTTATTAACAGAAAGTATTTCAAAACGTTACATATAACTCATAGTACACAGCGGAAGCATAATTCATTTGTTAAATGTTATATAAACCACACGTAATTAAGCCATTAGACTTGTGTTGCGATTCCAAGTATCTCGACCCATGACCACTCCAGCATCCCAGACAGCAAGTTCCAACGATATGCACCTAAAAGTCTGCAAGGCATGTAACAACGAGTCAACAACAAAGTTGAGCGAGTGCACAGTTGGTTGTTTAGTTTTACAAGTTTGTTTTGAAAACCATAAGTTGTTTCGTAAACCACGAGTTAACCAGTATCTTTGTTTCCCAAACCATATCCATAATCAGTGGGGGCTTCCCCATGTGAACCACTAGACCCGTTTACCATATCGACTACTGACGAAAGTAAGTTGGTGCCCTAGTCAATGTCTATCATCATTGACGTGCCATAGTCCATTAGTTCACGCCCGTCCTCTGCGGCACGGTGTGAAGCATGTCAAACCTAAATAGCGCTATCTAACTAATGACCCGCTCGCCATTGGCCCGGCGATTAAGTCGATATAAAAAGGAGGGACTTCATGATAGAGATTTTGGTCTAGTATCCGTGTTGTCACCCTTCAAATAAGAGGGTGTGTACGTGTCCCAAACCAGGAGATCACGCAGTTTCAGTTTAAATCCTTTACCCATTCCCAACCCTTGGGAATCCTATGCCTTGTGGAAAGTGTGAACTCACCTTAGATTTGCTCGGTATGTTACGTTACATTACCCGTTCCCAGTTGGTCAACCAAACCCTAATGTGTTTATCAATAATAATCAGTTTGTCATGCAATTTAAACCACATTTTCTACGCATGTAATAAACAAGTGTCGTACAATTGTTTCACATGTTGTAACAGTAATTCACGTATTCATGGCATTTCATCATCAATATCCTAATATTCATATCAACATGCTTGCACAAATAATAATAACAAACACAGAGACATAATGATAGAAAATCCTTGCATTTTAATGGCACAACTTTTAGTGTCACGTGTAACTTAATGTCTAAAAGGGATCACAGATGATCCACAATGAGTACTTTCATAATATTATTTAATTAATCAATTTGCATGCAAAGACTTTTAAGTAAGTTTACCATTCAATCACCTACAAATCATCATCAAGTTACAAAGATAATCAGGAATGCAAAACTTGAAATTGAATTTCTTCTACTAGTGGAATATAATATCCTTAATCGACTATTACTTCTATTTAACTGTATCACATATATTATACTTAAATAGATTCAATATTTGAGCTCACTGTATAGCCAAAGTGCATACAGTTTCCCCGATTTCGCATATATCCTTTCGGTTTCAAAGAAAGCATTCATACTCGATTTACTTATAACATTAAACTTAGTTCGCATTTAACCGTTTTCATATGCACACACCCACATACTCATACCGAAACATAAAATCGAACCGGAACTTCCATGTTTCGCTGTACATGTTTGGCTATTAGTATTTGCAATGAAAAACACTCAATTATAGACACATAAATATTCATAGTTCGTTCATATATGCTCGGCGCTGTTAATCCGTTTCGTGCCTACACACCTACGGTTTTATTACCTCTATAATCAGATCAACACGTTCATAAATCACGTTCAGATTATCATGTTCATACATGTCATCGCATATATATAGTCTCATATCCTACTGTTACATATGCATGCATACACTCACTAAACAAGTTCACAAAAACATTCACATATAAGCATGGTAATCCGTACACGTATTTTCATAACCTTCCAATCTATTGTTATTTATATACAAGCATATTCATATAGATCCACATACAGTTTCATGATTCTCAACTTTGTTGGTGTTCATATACACACATAGATGTCGTACAACACACACATGAATAGATAACCAGGGCATTACGCGAACATGAATTACGACTCGAACCGAAACCGTGACGAGTCTTATAACTAGGATTACGAGCGAGTGGGGGATAGAGGATCTTGCGGTGCTCGACGGAAACTGAACTCGCCGAAGTAGAAGATGGTAGCGGCTGGTTCGTTGCGGGATTCCGAGTAAAGTAGCGGTGAGGAAGACGATGGGTTCTGTGGAGGGGCGGGTAGGGTTTTGTTCTTGTATATCGTACTATCTTTCATGCCTTCACATATATAACATGTGTTTCACGTTTGGAGTCGGTTGACGATTTATTGGGCCGAAAGATAAGGGTGTTGGGCTATGGAGTTAGGCCGCAAATACCGAGTTCATGTGTAAAAACTTTTATTAACATAAACATGTATACATACAAATCACTTGAGAGTTTGGCGATTTAGGAGAGATGGGCCGATGGGTAATGTTGGGTGGGGTTGGGTCACACACAACTAGGAGTGTAAGAAATTTTATGCACAAATCTGATTTGGGGCCGGTTAGAATTAATAACAAAGAAAGAGTGTGGGCCATAGGGTGTTTGGGTTTAGCTTTGATGGGCCGCACAAAAGAAACAGAGATGGCAGCCATTGGTTTGCTATTAATATCCATACATATATACATTTCTATTGTTTGTTGATTACATAGTTATATAGATATATATTTTTTTAAACATTTAAAATCAAATAGATCAATGTACGATAGCAGTGCATATACATTCCGACGCGATACGATATGTTACACCGAACGTAAAGGAATGTAAATAAAATTCTCGAAGGAATTGAAAGATTTAGCTCTGAATTACGGGTTGTCACATCATGCCTATCCGAATCTGTTGAAAGATGAACAAAATGATCTCATGCTGTTACATCATGTGGATAATGAGACGTTAATAAGATTATCCAAGTACACAAAGAATTGGCCGGAACCGAAAAAGACGGAGTTTTTCGGATTCATCAAGAGTGATAAGTATGAAGATCCAGATCCAGTGAATCATTTTAAATAGAGGAATGATGCAGAAATGAAAGAAAAAAGTGCAGGTGATGAATTAAAGAAGTTAGAAGATTTTTGTGAAACTCGAAATGAGTGGTTTACAAAAGTAGAAAAAGAGAAGAAGAAAGGTGGAAAGAGAACTCCGAAAGTTCAAACAGAAGAAGGATCATCTTCTCAACCTTAAAAGAAACGTAGAAAGAAAGCAGTTGAAACAATGCTGGTTGATGAACCAGAAGAAGTTGAAACAGAAGCTAACGTTGAAGAAGATCATGAAAGTTTATCTCCTGAAACTGAGCAATTGATGAGAGATATTGATGATACTTTGGAAGCTAGGAAATCAGCTAGTAAAACGGTAGTTGATGATGAAGAAAAGAGTTTATCTGGTTCTGAAGATGATGTTGATGCTGAAGTTGATCGTTGGATCAAAGAAAACTATGATCCAAGAGAAAGAGAGCAACAAAAGAAAAGAAAGAGGAATTTGGGTGACGATGATGATGAAACTTATGTTCCACCATAGAATGTTCAAGTTGTGACATCACCATCTTCAGGAGGCAGAAAGAAATCAACTTCAAGAAAGCGTGTTATAACTCCTGCAGCGCGAAAGTTGAAATTCAAGCTGAAAATAAATCCACCTCCGGAACCACAATCTAAACCACCATCACCACTACAAAATCAACCACCATCACCACCACCACAACAACCATTATCAGAACCTTTACAATCATCACAATCATCACCACAACATCATACTTCATTACCCATTCATGAACAACCTCAAATAACTTCACCACTCATTCAACAAACACCACCAATCCCACAACCACCAGTTCAAACTACTCCTGGATCATCCGGTTTTGCAAATTTTCTACCTATTCCAGAGGATATAACTCTTGAAAAGCTTGATGATTTTAGCTTTGTGAATGATGATCTTGTAAAGAAGTTGCAAAAGAAGGTGGATGAGGTGTCAAGTGAGAAAAAGAAGTTAGAAAAACGTGTCAAGTCTGTTGAAGCTGAAAATTCATCTTTGTTGAAAAAGGTTGAAGCTGATCAAGTTGACATAGACATTCTGAAAGTTCGAATAGCTGTCTTGGAAGAAGAAAAGGCTCGAAGGGATGAGCTGAATGAATACTTTAAGTTGAAAAATAAAGAATTAGAAGCCAAGAATGCTAAGAAAGAACATGAAGATTATATGTTAAAGAAAGTGATTGAAGATTTGATTGGGAAGCCGATTGAACAAAGATTTGAAGAGATAGAACTTGCGGAAGTAAGAGCAAGACGTAAAGCTGAAATAGAAGCTAAAATGAAAGATAAGGGTAAAAGTGTTCCAGTTGAAGATGTTGTTCAAGTAACTGAAAAGGCAATTGTTCCATCAAAAGTTCCTGAATCGTCTATTCTAGATTCTTGTCCGATAACTTCAGTATCTGGTGAAGATGATGAAGAAGATGAAGATGATAATCTGAAAGATGATGCAGATGAAGTATATTCTGTTCATAGTGATGATGATGATGATGATGCTGATCAAGGTACTTCGGGTATCAAAGTAACTGAAGCGTCAAATGAAAAGAATATTGATGATTATCTTCAAGACAATGTGAATGAAGAGCCAGAAAATGCAGGAGGAGAGGGGGAGCATGATGATGCTGAAAAAGTTGATGAGAATGTTGATCAAGGTACAGGTTTAATTCTACGTCTTGAACATGATGTAGAGGAAGGGGAGATTTTACATACTTATACTAGAGCTGAGATCGTTAAGATGATGGTTATTGAAGACGATGAGTTTAACTTCGATTTTGAAGAAGAGTTGAACAAGTTTGATATCAATCATCAACCTGAGTATTAGTACAAGTATGTTGAAGATGCAGATAATTATGATAAAGTGGAAGTAGAAGACTGGAGTGACGATGATCAGTCTGAAAATGTTAATGTTGATACTTCTAGCTTTCCAACTCTTGCTGAGTTTTTCAGTCAAGCGAATGAAGATGAATTGAGAAGAAAAGTTGCTGAAAGTGTTAAGAGTAAAAGTTTTAAAGAAATGTCTAAATAAGAACAACGCGAAGAATGAAAGAAGTGGTTCAAGAAGGATACAGAACGAAAATTCAAAAGACCACTACAGTATTACAGAAGAGATAGAGATGTGTCTCTGGGAGATATCATACGCTGGGGTTACTTGCCACAAGTCAACTCTTATGCAATTCGAAGAGAGTTTGGTGTTCAATATTTCAAATATATTCAAGATATAATGTCTTTGCCTTGGTGGGATGTTGAAGAGTTGTCCCAAGTCCGAACATTATCTTATCCTGTCAGAGATCATGATATGCCTACATGGGGCTTGGTGAAGTTTGAAGCATTCAGAGAATTTAAACACTAGAAGCCACATTATCCTAAGAAAGTCAAAAGGATGGATCCAGTTACAGGCATTGAAGAAACAATTCTGCAGATCAAGAAGCCCAGAGTTATAAAAAATATTCCATTGCCTAAGATGGAACAGAATTTTCACGAAGGGTTTGTATGCTGGGTGTATAGCGGCATGACGACTGAAGCAGTGATTGTGTATAATGTTGGGAATGAAGTCAGATATATTCACCTGTATGATCCGATGTGGATAGTCAACTGTTCTGCAAAGGATATTGAATGTTTGTTCGTGAAAAAGATTGGATACAAGGCAGAAGATAGAGAACAAGCTCTGCAATTTCAGAAAGTTGCTACAATATGTTTTTAGAAAGGTATAAATTCTAAAAATATGTGGTTATCAAGCTGGAGGGAGATTGAAAAAGAAGAGTCTTTGAAAGCAAAGAAGCTGAAAGAAGAGCGTGAAGAGAAAGACATGATTGCTAGAGTTACATGTGTGCAAAGGCTAGCTGAGGAAGAAAAGAGAGCTGCCAAAGAGAATGAAAAGCTTAAGAAAGTGTTGTTGAAAAAGCCGAAGCAAAGGGAAGAATTTTTCAAGTCTTTGTGAAGAAAGTTTTGAAGACAGGCTGACTGAAGACTGCGGCAATATCCAAGGGGGAATTTGTTGATGCATAATGTCTATCGCCTACGTCATCAGTCTATGTCGTGTCAGTTGTATGTAAAAAGTCAAAATGTTAAAGTTTATATGTGTTTTTTCCAGTTCGCACAACCTGGAAGGTCAGGTCGCATGTAGTGGAAAGCTCAGTTCGTGCGGACTGGTGATGTTATTTCGTGCGAATTGGTATGGCTATAAATAGTCAAGTAGTGTTCTTCATTTGTAACTTGCCAGAGAATTTTGTAACGAAGTGTTGTCGGATTCTCTCTGTACGAAAACTTTTATAATCAATGAAGAACATGTTTAAAGTGACTTTCTACTCTTCTACTCCTATTCTAACACTGATTGACGGTTTCTAGTCTGATTCCGCCTTTCTAGAAACCAGATTTGACTCAGATTGACTCGTATTGGACGAATCCTCGATCCTACAGTTGCTGGTGCCGCATCGCCACCGGCTTCACCGGTGGCCGGCCGTTCATGTTCACACAGGGAGAAGGGGGCACGGTATAAGATGTAGGGGTGAGGGGGGGTTGCAGGTAGGTGTCGCCGTTGAGGGGAGTCCCCAGCATCGGTGCCGGTGTCGGCTCTGGTCGTCGGTCAGAGCATCGAGGGAGAGGGGGTTGAGAGAGAAGATGGGGTGTGCGTGAGTGTGGCCGGTGAACGGAACTGCAGCCGCCGGAGTTGCTCCGGTTGCCGGCAATCGGACAAGAGAGATGATAGGGCAGGGGTCTGGTGTGCTTGAGGGTGTCAGCTGCTTAAGTATTGGGTTAGGGTTTTCACAAATGAAAAAAATGAGAGAAGGAGATGGGTCCTGAGAGGCTAGGGTTTTCAAAAAAAGAAAGAGATGAGGGTATGAGATGTTTAAATAGGTCTAGGGTTTCGAGTGGGTTGGGCCTAAAGCACGTTAGCAACCCAATCTCGTTTCGGGAGCCTGTTTCTACACTCGAACTACATAAAGTGTCGAATAACATTGGTTTAGGGTTGAAAGAAGGAAAATTAGTGTCGGTTGTTGATACTGGCGCGTTCATTCGTCGTTTCGTTAAAATTGTGTAACACGCGTCGTTTGTCATTTTAAATCTGTTTTTCGATCCGATTTCGACTGTGACTCCAAAAATAGAAAACGAACACGTATTTTCTAAAAACATGGAAATACGGAAATACGAGGCGTTACAGTCGGTAGTTGACGTTTGACGCGTTCGTTCGTCGGTTGCATTAAAATCGCGTAAAATGCTTCAGTTTTTGTTTCTAATCCGTTTTTCAATCCGATTTCGACTGGGAATATTAAAATTTGATTATGAAGCTAATTATATCGTAATACTTCAGTTTTTAACATGATACACATGTCTGGTGCTTCCATTTCGTTGTCGGTGCATTCCTGCAGTCGCGTGTTTCGTTCACGTATGCGTTTTGTGGCTTTCGGAAGCATCATAATTAGCAAAATAATATTCATATATTTAAAATATATGTATGAAATTCGTATTTTTCAGCGTTGTCAATATTTCATCCGGTGTCAGTTCGTTTCGGTTTAACGTTTAGCAGCTTTCCCGCAAACCACCATTCGCGTACTGTAAAGTCGGATAGACGTTCCCAGGCATACCAAAGGCCTATCTAAGCTATTTCGCGTCTTAAAACACTATTTATAAACTTTTTAATGTTTTTTATGACGTAATTATAAACCAAAAATTGCTAGTTGTCACAGTAACCAACTTGTAATTTGTCATTTTGGTCCCCGGACTTCATAACTACCTTCTAAACTACTTTATACTAATACATAATCAACCCTTGTATTTGGATGTGAAGTATTAGAGATTTCATTCACCCCCTAATCATGAACATCCTTATGTTGTTGTAGATCTTGAACTCTGATAAGTTCTCGCATTGTAGCAAACTTGACCCTTGCTAGTTTGTTAGTATGTCTGCCCGTTGTAGTTCTCTACTGATGTGTTCCACATTAATGTGTTCATTCTCCATGCATTCCCTTATGAAATGGTAACGTGTATCAATGTGTTTGCTTCTTCCATGAAAGGCTGGATTCTTCATGAGTGATATTGCAGAAACATTATCCACCCTTAGTGTTATATTTTCCTCTTTACAGCCTGTAACTTCACTTAACAATCTTTTAAGCCATAGTTCTTGGCATGCTGTTGTAGTGGCTACCATGAATTCTGATTCACATGATGACAACTCGGCTGTTTGTGGCTTTTGTGTGCACCAGGTTATAGGTGATTATCCAAAGTAGAATACTAGACCAGTTGTACCTTTTCCTTGGTCTGTGTTAACTCCATAACTGCTATCACTATAACATGTGATCTTACATCCTCCTTGCTTCTTGTATATCATTCAATGTTCTTTAGTTCCTTTGATATAACGTAGTACTTGCTTCACTGCTTTCAAGTGATGCTCTTTTGGTTCTTGCATGAATCTACCAAGTAGTCTGACTGCGTAACATGGATCTGGCCTTGTATGCAATAAGTACCTGAGAGAACCTACCAGGCTTCTGTAATGCGTTGTATCTACTAGATCTCCTTCTTTAGTCTTAGTTAACTGTGTTCCTGGATTCATAGGAATATTTGTGTCATTATAGGTTAACATATCAGCATCTTTGAGTATCTTGTTAGTATAGCATGTCTGCTTGATGGCTATCTCACCCCCTGCTTGAATAACTTCTATTCCGAGATAGTATGCTAGTAATCCTAGATCGCTCATTTCAAACTTGTTCCCCATCTGTGACTTAAAAATATCTATCTCCTTTCTTGATGTTCCCAGTGACTATCAAATCATCAACGTAGACTCCGACTATCAGTGTAGAAGTCTTACTTGTCCTTTTATAGATTGCTTGCTCTAAAGTGCACTTCTTGAAGTTAAGTGACTTTAGGGTTTGATCTCATTTCCTATTCCAAGCACGTGGTGCTTGTCTTAATCCATACAGTGCTATTGACAGTTTGTAAACCTTTCCTTCATCTCCTGGCTTTACAAATCCTTCCAGTTGTGAGACATAGACCTCCTCCTTGAGATCTCCGTGTACGAATGCGGACTTAACATTTAAGTGATGTACCTCCCAACCTTGATATGCTGCTAAAGCCAACATTAGTCGAACTGTCTCTATACGTGCTACTGGTGAAAAGACTGCATCAAAATATATCCCATGATGTTGAACATAACCTTTTGCTACCAGCCTTGCTTTGTATCTAACAACTTCTCCATTTGCATCTTTCTTAGTCTTGAATACCCACTTTAAACCTATTTCCTTGCGATCTCTTGGAAACTCTATCAATTTCCAAGTGTTATTCTTGTTTATCGAGTCTAACTCAGCCTTCATTGTTTCAATCCATTTTCTGCCATTAAATGTTTCCTTGTAATTCCTTGTTTCTTCTTCAGTAAGTAGTAGTTCTTGTGGATCTATTTGAATTTCCTCTGTCTCTTCATATAGTTCTTCGAGACCTCTAGTTTTACTGGAGTGTCACTAATACTCCCTGTTGTACTTTCAGGTGTAGATGGACCTCTACTTGATAATCTGCTTGAACTACCTGATGAGTTCTGATTGTACGAATGTGTTGGTGGGGTTACATTGGAGTCTGGTTCTTCTGTCTGATTTACTCTTGAGTCTTCATGATGTGGTTCAATACTATCAGGACTAGATGATGCATTTTCTTCCAACTCTGATGGGTTGTCATCTTCTTGAATAAAAAAGTTTTTCCATTCAGGATTCCCTGAATCTACCATTTCCATATAACTATTCTAGTTCCATGGTTGACCTTCCATGAACTTGACATCTCTACTGACACATATCTTGTTCTTCGCCGGATTATACAATTTGCATGCCTTTGATCCATCTTATATTCCAAGATATAACATAGGTGCACTTCTATCATCTAACTTCTTTTGTTGAAGTGGTGGTACCTTAGCGTATGTTGTGCAGCCAAAACCTTTAGGTGTTCCCGATTCGGTTTTCTTCCTTTCAAAGCTTAATACGGAGTCTCGTTCACCAAAGCTTTCATTGGAATCCGGTTTAATACGTATATCGTATGTCTTATTGCTTCGCCCCAAAAATTATGTGACATGTTCATTGCCTTGAGCATACTACGAGTTGTTGACAACATCGTCCTGTTCCTTCTCTCCACTACTCCATTTTGTTGTGGGGAATACGACGTTGTAAGCTGTCTTGCTATGCCATTGTCTTGGCAATACTTGTTGAATTCAGCTGACGTGAATTCTCCTCCTCTGTCTATCCTTAACATTTTTAACTTAGTTCGACTTTTTGTCTCCACCTTTTCTTTGAACTGCTTGAAAGTTTCTAATGCTTGTTCCTTGGAAGTTAGTAGATATGCCAGAGGTTTTAAGGATCTGAATTTCGCCTGATTTGGAAATGGTGTCCTACTATGTTTTCCTAATAAGCATGCGTCACACACTTGACTGGCATGACTTAATTGAGTAACTCCATGTACCAAGTTCTTTCGAGTCATTTCTTTAATAGCATAGAAATGTAAATGGCCTAACCTTGCGGGCCATAACCATGCTAAATCTTTTGTGTTTGAGAGCAGGCATATTGGCCTTCCAATCTTTAATTTTACTTTATAAAGCTTGTCCTTCATTCTCCTGACTCATATTAGTAACTTTCTATTTCTGTCGTGGAGTGTTAGTAAGTCTCTGTCCATAACTACTTTGCAACCAATTTCTGTGAGTTGTCTGAGGCTTAGTATGTTTTTTTTTCAAACTTGGAATGTAGTATACTTGAGAAAAAATCTTCTGTTCTTGGTTCAGACATTCTAACAATAATGAACCTATACCTTTAATCTTCACGTGCGATCCGTCACAGAAACGTACTTGCCCCGTCAACTTTTCATCTAATTCTCTGAAGTGACATCACACACCTATCATGTGGTTGCTTGCCCCGTTGTCTAAGCACCATAGACTTTCATCTTTTGTGGCATACCTTGCCGGTTCTATATTTTCTTCGTTTAGTAGAACCCTTTCTTGAACAACGTTTACTTCTTGTATTGCCATTAGGAATACGGGTGCTTCGTCTTCCTCGACAAGATTTGAGTGTTCTTGCACGACTTCTTTCTTGGGACAGTCTTTCTTATGGTGTCCGAACTTTTGACACGTGAAGCACTGGATCTTACTTGTGTTTGTTTGATTCTTTCCAAACTTCCTCCAATTCCTAGAATTTCCACCTCTAGGTCTGTATGAAGATCCTTCATTCTTAGTGCCTTGCTTGTCTTTATTGTCTTGCCAATTTCCACGCGGTTGGTTGAACTGCCACACCCGCGGTTTCCAAACTGTCTTCCTCTGCCTGAGTTGTTGTCATGATGTGTAAACATCAATCTATCTTGGCTATCCCTGGGCTTCTTTTCTTTAACCTTAGCCTTTCTTTATAGGTCTTTAACCTTCCGACTGCTTCTTCTAGCGTCATTGTGTCTACGGAGTATTGTTCCATGGAAGCGACAATCTGAGTAAACTTATCTGGCATGACATTTAGGAGTTTGCATACCAGAGTCGGTTGACTCAGTGTTGTCCCTAATTCACTTGCCCAAGTAACAACACTGTTTATCTTTGCAGAGAAAGAGTCCACAGTGTCATCTTTTTTCATTTGCATTAATTCGAATTATGACATTAGTGTATGCCAATGAGCCTTTTGTACCCGATCCACGCCAACGTGTCTTGTTTTCAAATTTTCCCAAATTTCTTTTGCAGTCATGCAACTTGCAACTTGCAATACAACATCTTCCGGTATTGCTTGGAACAGATAAGCCATTACCGACTTATCTTTCTTAACACCCGATTGTGTATTTTCTGCCGGTTCAATCGTTTCCCAAAGTCCATTCGCTTCTAAAATTGTTTTGATGCCAATTGCCCAAACCGTACAATTTGTCGGTTTCAAAATTGGACATTGAAACTGGGAAAGAGAACTTCCCTCCTTTTGAATTACAATTTGTGGAGTTGGCCCGGTTGTTCCTGACGTAACTTCTGACCAAACAATCTTCACTTTTCAATAAACTTTATTTTTCCTTGGTTTCATTAAACCTTTAATCCTTAACCTACGATTTTTCAAACCTGATCTAAGTTTTCAAACGCGTAATAACCAAACAATCTAATTCGCACTAAACCCCGAAATCAAAACCTAGATTTCTAACCCCTAGTTCGATACCCTTGAACCGAAAATAAAACTAAACTTACGAATTAAAAAGAATAATAAAACCTGATCGGGAAAACCCTGCGATTTGATGCGCCTAGAGCCTAATGCTCTGATACCAATTGTTGCCCAGAATGATCTTTGATTTCTAGAACGTGAATGATATACTAAACTTTCATATAACCTGAATTTGAATACAATAGAGTGTTTTACAAATGAAATCTAAAGCCTATGTATACTAAACTAAAATGTGCGATTGTAGAGACGTGTCTCTTCGCGAACGGGTGCGTCTCTTGAATATGTGGTTGTAATTGAATCTTGAAAGGATGCGTCTCCTCCTTGTGTTGAAGCCGCGGATTCTAAGAGATGTGTCTAAGGGACATACTGATTATGTCATCTTTGGTCCCCAAACTTCATACTGATACATAATCAACCCTTGTACTTGGATGTGATGGATTAGATATTTCATTGATGGGGTAAAATGGGCACCAAAACAAATATTTTCTGATGGCGAGGTGTGCAAAACCGGCTTCCTACACTTAAAAACTTCCGGTGTTGGAATGCTTAACACGACCCAGCAGCATGCAGATTTTGTGGAGACAAGATGAATTGAAGATTCGAACCATCTTTTCGTGTCATGTTCCGTGGCGACTATCATCTAGAACAAGGTATGCACTTTGTGTAACAAGGTATGCACTTTCTGTAACATTCCTCATGTTGGGTGATATGGAAAGCGAGAAACGAACTAATTTTTTCCGGCAAACGTGTACTCATTGACAAGATCTTTGGCGAAATCCAAGCAATCACTTATCTTTGGGCGAAGCATAGGGTGAAGTTAAACACTTTGGAGTGGCAAAAAATTGGGTGTCCTTTAATCTAGTCGAATGTAATACTTTAATGTATCAATGTTTAGGTGAAAATATGGGTGTGGTGTATAATGTTTAGGTCGAGTGTCTTGCTTGTCTAACCAATATTGTATACTTTTGGTGATGAATAAAATTATCATTTGCGTTCCAAAAAAAATTACAATTTTAAAATTAGGGTATTTTGGTCAAAAGGAAGCGTAACTAACGTTCAACCCTTAATTAGACTAAAGGTTTAATTAATGATACTTTAACACCAAATCGTCATATGTCTATTTTAGAGGGACGATCCTAGAAATTAATTCACAATTAAAGAGGCAGGGGAACACCACCACTAGAAAAAGAAATGCTTTTCTTTCTTCTCCGGTATCTCTGATCATAATCCGCAACACGGTACGTTTTTTCATAATCATCCGTTTATCGACTGTAAACTATCTTTTTTTTTTTTTTTTTTAGTTTTGCTAATATGAACCCCGGTAATATATCTCTCATCAGAGTTCAGACTATCTATCTTTTTTTTTTTTTTTTTGCTATAAAGAATTGATTTTTTATTGATCTTAATCACCATGGCATAGCTTACTGATCTAGAAAATTGTTAGTGATCCTTCTCAACTTCTTAATTGAGCATCTGTTAGATAACTAATAGAAATCTCTACCGCAACCTAAATATACTATTTTCTTGATTTTTGTCCTGGTGTGTGTATACAAGAGAAGAGAAGGATAAGTTAGGAACAACTCTTTATTGCGATAACCGCGATAACAAATGTGAACACAATGAAAAATACCTTTAAAAAATCTAAAAAACACAAAAAAAAATTAATATTTTTTAAAAAAATCGCTCTTTTTCGTCCTCAAAAATTTTAATTTTTTTTTGGGACGAAAAGTAGCGATTTTTAAAAAAAATATTAACATTTTTTTTTTGCATTTAGTTGTATGTTTTAGCTTTATGATTTAGTTTTTAGCATTCAGAATGAGTGGGGGGAAGGGGGTTAGGGTTTTTTAAGGTTTTGGGATTTGGTTGGTTGGGGTGGTGGTTGGTTTTTAGGTTTTGGGTAGTGGTGTACTAGGTTTATTTTGTTGTGTTCACATTGGTTCTCATAATAAAAGTGGTTCTCAAATGAACTCTACTATATATATATATAGAAAAAGTGTATTGTACAAAATGGTTTAACGTACGCTACGTACGCGATGTGAAATCGCATGTTATAAAATAGCATGGATGAAATCGCATGTGATAATTTTGATGAAATCGCATGTTGATTTTTTGTAACAATTTCGCAAGTGATAATTTTGGTGAAATCGCATATTGGTTTTTTGTAACAATTTCGCATGTGGTAATTTTTGATAAAATCGCATGTTAAAAAACCAACATACGCAATTGTTACAAAAAACCAACATACGAAATTGTTACAAAACACCAACATGCGATTTCAATGTGGGATGAAAATCTGATGGCTGTGATGATCGCGTACGTAATGTAGGATAAGGGCTCTTGTACGTTAACCTAACTTAATATATATACAGGGTCGGGATTTAGAGAAAACGATAGAAAGTGTGAGAATGGTGAGAACGCTTAACGATCGTCCGATCAAAACAATCTATGGACTAGATTGGCGCGGTGGTGTTTTCGTAAATAACATCAATTTTATTACGTGGACGCGCTTCATTAAGGGTAAAAGGGTCTTTTGACTACTCCACATAAAACGCCAAATCATGAAATAAAACGCCAAAAACAAAAATCACAGACCATTCTAAGTAAAACGCCATTAAATATAAAACCCCAAACTTAATTATAGTAAAATCCCGCCTTAAAAAACCGCCAAAAAAATCCTATATATACAACATCTCAGACCTTCAGTTAAAAACACACACAAAAACCCAAACGCCATATTTCATATAACTCATTCGCCTTAGAAACGCCAAAAAACCCAAACATCAAATATCTTCAACCCCAAAAAACATTTTTTTTTTGAAATTCAGTTTGGCTGTCAGTAAGATTTCGCTCAATGAAATAGATAAAATCCTAAAGTGAGGATATAGTCCATTTCATTTAGTAAAATTTCATTGACTTATCCTAAACTTCCATCAAATTTATAACGCCAAAACATACAAAAACATTATTGAGGTTTGTTGTCAATAAAGTTTAGCTGTATGGGGTGGACAACATTGTCAGTTATCTTTCTTAACCGAGGATTAACAATGTTGTCCATCTCATACAGCAAAACATTATTGATTTTAGCATGATCAAAATTTGAGGTTTAAGGTGATCTTATTTTGTGGCGTTCTTTTTATCGGTAAAACGCCAGAAAAGTTAAAAAATCAAACATCGTTGATTGTAAAAATTCAAGATTGTTGGCTGAAGGATATAAACTCAATAACATTTTATTGCATGAGATGGACAAATATTCAAGAAAAAGATGCTGATGTCAGACTGTGTGCTTCCAAACAGCAACACAAAAAACTACTTGAAAAACAAAAAAACAAAATGAATCATACGAAAGTCGAATCAGCCAGTTAACATGATTCAAAAAAGAGAAAGAAAGAGACTGGATACAGAGAAGATTTGGAAGATCAATTGTTTATGTATTCTTTTTTTTTTATTTTCCTTTTTAGTTAATTGTTATATAATAAAAACGCCATATATAATAAAAACGGCAAAACAGCCAAAATGCTTTTTTAAAACGATATCATCCAGATAAACGCCGCCAAAAAACTGCCAAACTATAATAAAATTACTTTGAAAAATTATTATAAAAAACCCAAATAAAAAAAAATAAAAATAAGAAAAAAAAAAAATAAAAAGCAAACTTGAAAATGTAAATAGAAACAGTAAATATAAAATCATTAAATACTGAAGAATCTAAAACGCCAAACTTGAAAGATGGGACATGTTACAGACTTCAGAGATAAAAGCTTATCAAAAACATTAATTACAAACACAGTAACTGAAAAGACAAAATACTTTATTATAATAATGCACCGCCTAATTTAGGCGCCAAAAAGACATCCTATAAAATGATACATCTCAGCAACTTCCATTTGATCAAACCAAAAAAACAAACGCCAAATACTACTAAATACCACCCACTGTAAAACGCCAACAAATAAACTGAATGAATTGTTATCAGAGGGGAGTACCTCAGAAAGATTTTGCTACATGAGATGGACAAAATTTCAGGAAAAAGATACTGATGCCAGTCATATGACATTTTGTATTTTTTGTTCTTGAAGAAGGTTTGGATGAGGAGAAGAGGTCAATGACACTGAAGAGTGGGTTCACTATAAAGATGAAGATCCAGATAAAGAAAAAGCGAAAACCCCACTCACACGCCATAGATCTATGTCCCCAAACATCCACACAAAAAGACACTTCAACAGACGAGCATGCAAAAAAAATCAAACCCATGGGTTTGTTAAGTTTTACATAAAACGCCATATATTTGATGACAGTTCTTGTACTATTAAAGAAGAGAGAGACTGATGACACTGAAGATTGGGAAAAGAGATCCGATTAGGATTTTTAATTTATTTCCTTCCCGTGTATTTTTTTTCCTGTGGTTGAAATATAATTTAACAATAGTAAAACGCCAAGATACCACAAAAGCCAAAATGTTTATAAAAAATAACAGATCAATAGGCCAACTTGTTTAAACGCCTTGGAAAACGTCATTCAAATAGATTTCCTGCCCCCTGGGTTCCATTGGCATACGATGTGAATAACGCCATAAACGCCATAAACGCCAAAATGTTGATACAATGGAACCATTAAAACGCCATTAATTATTGAATTTGGTTAACGCCAAAAATCTCAAAAACCAAAAATTAAAACAACATTGGGAAAAAGCGTAACAGGAAAAGCAGAAGATGAAAGGACAAAAAAGCCCTCCGCCCTTTTCTAAGCGGCGTGACACGTGTTGGGCCAGGAAGCGTTCTCACCGTTCTCACACTTTTGATCGTTTTCTCCCGATCCCGTTTCTATATATATATAGGGTGGGCTTCTAGAGCGAACACTAGTGTATTTGCGAACTGAGTGAACAAATCCTGACCATTGATTTAAAGACGTGTATGGCTGAGATTTCATCATCAAATCATAAATTACACTAGTGTATTTTATCATCAAATCTTGGCCATTGATTTACACACGTGTATGGCTAGGATTAGTTCGCTCAGTTCGCAAATACACTTGTGTTCATTCTTGAACCTAATCCTATATATATATATATATATATATATATATATATATATACACATATATTAATAGGAATATGATTCGTTAGGAACCATCCTTTATTGCGAGAACCAATGTGAACACAACTAAAAATACCTAAAAAAAATCTAAAAAACACACAAATTTTTTAAATATTTTTTATAACAAAATCGCTACTTTTCGTCATCAATTTTTTTTTGGATGACGAAAAGTAGGGATTTTTTTATAAAGAATATTAAAAAAAAAATTGTGTGTTTTTTAGACTTTTTTAGGTTTTTTGGGGTTTTGGTTTTTGGGGGGTGTGTGTGTGGGGGGGGGGGGGGGAGGGGGGGTTCGGTTTTTTTACGTTTTCGGGGGATTTAGCTTTATGGTTTAGTTTCTAGCATTTAGCTTGGGGGGAGGGGGGTTTATGTTTTTGGGGGTGGGGGTGGGGGGGGGGGGGGGGGGGAGTTAGGTTTTTTTTAGGTTTTGGGTGATGGTGTAATGGGTTTATTTTGTTATGCTCACATTGGTTCTCACAATAAAGGTGGTTTTCGCATGAAACCTACCATATATATATATATATATATATATATATATATAGAAAAAGTATATCATACATTACGGCTTAACGTACTTCACGTACAACAACGTGCGTGATTTGTTATATATCATGCGTGATTAATGTTTTCAATATGCGTGATTATTGTGTATCAACATGCGTGATTTTGGATATTTGAGTTATAACGTGCGTGATTTTAAAATGAACGTGCGTAATTACCTGTCGTACGTGATGTATGTTAAGCCGTAATGTACGTTAACCTTCCTCTATATATATATATATATATATATAGGGTTATGTTAACTTACAAATGTCCTTATCGTACATTACGTACGCTACAATCTCAGCCGTCCGATCATCTTCCCGCATTGAATTCGCATGTTGTTTTTTTGTAACAATTTCGCATGTTGGTTTTTTAACATGCGATTTCATCAAAATTACCACATGCGAAATTGTTACAAAAAAACAACATGCTATTTCATCAAAATTATCACATGCGAAATTGGTACAAAAAAACAACATGGGAATTCATCAAAAATTATCACATGCGAAATTGTTATAAAAAACAACATGCTATTTCATCAAAATTATCACATGCGAAATTGGTACAAAAAAACAACATGCGAATTCATCAAAAATTATCACATGCGAAATTGTTATAAAAAAACAACATGCGATTTTAAAATGCGGGAAGATGATCTGACGGTTGAGATTGAAGCGTACGTAATATACGATAAGCAATATTGTACAGTACTCTTTACCTATATATATATATATATATATAGGGTGGGGTTCTAGAGTGAACACTAGTGTATTTGCGAACTGAGTGAACAAATCCCGACCCTATATATATATATATATAGGGTCGGGATTTGGAGAAAACGGTAGAAAGTGTGAGAACGCTAATGGATCGTCCGATTAAAACAATCTATGGACTAGATTGGCGCGGTGGTGTTTTCGTAAATAACATCAATTTTATTACGTGGACGCGCCTCATTAAGGGTAAAAGCGTCTTTACACCTCTATACCAAAAACGCCATAATGATGAATAAAACGCCAATACGGACCAAATCACATCGCTATATAAACAAAAAACATCCAAGACATAAAAACACATCCCCCAGAACCTGAAACGCCATATTTTCTACTATATACCATTCAACTTACAAACGCCAAAATTCCCAAAACATCAAACACAACTACTCAAAAACGCCATATTTTCTACTGTATACCATTCATCTTAGAAAACGCCAAAACACTCAAACATCAAAAGATTCCAAAAGATCGACGGTTCTTTCAGATACACTATTTCCTCAGTAAAACGCCAAAAATGCCAAATATCGTTTCTTGTATATTCAAAGTATTGTTCTACGCCAAAGTGTCGGATAATGCATTCTTCAATGAGGTGCTGTGACTCAAATAACATTTTGCTGCATGAGATGGACAAATCATAAACAAAAAGATGCTAGGGTCAGACTTATGTCATTTTCTGTGTTTTGTTCTTGATGAATATTTAAATGGCAAGAAAAGACGAATGACACTACTGAGTTGTTTGAAGATACATATTCAAAAAAAAAAAAAACTCATGTCATTTTCTCTTTCCAAACGGCCACAAAAACACAAGCATGGCTAAGCCAAACCACCAGCGAACATGATACAAAGAAGAAAGAGACTGATGACAGTGAAGAATTGGAAGATAAATTGTTTTTTTTTTTAATTTTCTTTTTCTGTTGTTTGCTATGTATTTTTCAACTTAGAATAAAAAAAATACATTATCTTAATTAAACTCCAAACAGTCATAATGCATATGAAAACGCCATAAATGGAGTAAAAACGCCAAAAACTCTCAAACTATAATGAAAGTAACTTGCAGAAGTATTAATTAAAAAAAAGCTAAAAATGAAAAAAAAAAAAACGCAAAAAACTACTTAAACCCATTCAAAAACGCCAAACCTGAAAAGCTGAACAAAAAAACAGTAAAAATACACAATAAAACTGAAAAGACGGCTACTTTATTAATATCATTTATTATAAATAAAATCCCGCCTAAACTACGCGCCAAAAACATCCTATAAAGAGAGACTTCTCTGCACAAACAACTTATCACAAAACCAGAAACAAACGCCATATTCCCTAGAAACCATTCACTTTAAAAACGCCAAAAAAAATACTTAAAAAAGCCACAGATTCAGAACCTCGATTCTGCTATATTGAGTATTGATCTGAATGAAGTTTTACTGAATGGATTCTTCTCTGAGTTGGGTATCTCTATAATCTTTTTCTGAATGAGATGGACAAATATTCAAGATAAAGAGACTGATGACACTGATATGACATCATGTCACTTTGTTCTTGATGGATATATGGATGGCATGAAGGGATCAATACATTAGAGCAGGCGTTGGTCTTCAACATGTCATCAAACAAGTATATATTCACCCACCATAAAGGATGCCACAAAAAATAAGCATCTTCTAAAGACGGCCGTTATGTAGGAAAATAAGGATCTAGATAAGGCATTCAAAAACAGGTTCAAAATGCCAAAAAGGTTAAAGTAGAAGAGGCTGTTGACAGTGAAGATTTGAATGAGAAATTAGATTGTAATTTTTAATTTTTTTTTCATTTTCTATTGTTTGTTATGTAATTATGTGTTGTTTATCATCTAATTCTCTGCTATTTTAAAAAAATTGAGTATAAAACGCCAAAATCTACAAACACCAAAACGCCTGATAGTGTGAGAACGAATGCTATATAAAACGCCAAAAACCCAAACAAAGTATTACTGGAAAAATCAACACTAATTGACAGATGAAAATTAAAAGAAACAGTAAAATAAAGAGACGGTATCATTTATTGCCAAAAACATTATAGTTATATTAATGCCACTACATGAAAAATTGAAAATTATTTATCTTTTCAAAACGCCATAATTGCCTGTCACATTATAGGCCTGTATGCTAAATGCCAAAACACTTGATATAATAAAATCAAGAAAATTACTGATGTTTTTTAAATTAAAAGCCTACATATTAATCTAAAAATCAATAAAAACGCCAAAACAATACTTAAAACGCTAAAATATTTACTATAGTTCCGATCTAAAAACAATAAAAATGTCGTGTATTTAATAAACGCCAAAAAATGGAAAGATGAAGGGACACGCGTTAATAAAAAAGAAATATGAAAGGACAAAAAAGCCCCTCCGCCTTTCTCTAAGTGGCGTGACACGTGTTAGGCCAGGAAGCGTTCTCACCGTTCTCACATTTTTGAGTGTTTTCTCCTGATCCTGTTCCTATATATAGTGGACCGCTAAAATGAGAACCACCTCGAGTTGTAAGAACCGTGAGAACTACACCGTACGGGGCGAGGTGGACCAAATTTTTTTTTTCATAAACGTAGATGCGTGTATTATAAACACATTTGTAAAAAAAAATAAAAAATAAATGTCGTGTGTGTAGTTTTGAGCACCACAAGTTTGTGTTTACGGGTACCGTAAATCTTACCGGAAAATTTACGGTACCCGTAAACACAAACTTGTGGTGCTCAAAACTACAAACACGGCATTTTTTTTTAATTTTTTTTTACAAATGTGTTTATAATACACGCATCTACGTTTATGAAAAAAAAATTTGGTCCAACTCGCCCCGGATCAAGTAGTTCTCACGGTTCTTACAACTGAAGGTGGTTCTTATTTTAGCGCAATTATATATATATATATATATATATATAGGGTAGGGATAGTGTACATTAATTCAAAATTGTGAGAAGTGTTTTAAACCATTAGATTTTTGATCTAATGGTTGAGATCAATAGGGATCAAATTATAAATTGTGTTTTAATTATTTGGACTGATTTGAAAATTGTAGGGGTAATAGTGTCGCAACCCCCGATCCCTTATCTGTCCCGGGAACGGGCGGACGCGAACTCAGAGTTTTGGTGGTATCAGGTTACGTTAATTTGGAAGCGGAAATTACATCAGGACCGTAGTTAGGAAATGTTTATCAGAGTAAAACCACCATATTTAATATTAATAATCACATGGGTAAAACCCAAGTTTCTTATTACAATACGTTCATAGGGATAAACCCTATTTTATTGAATGTAAAACATCGTTTATTAGGTAACTTTTATAGCCACATTTTCCCAAGTCTTCAGTGCTCTCCAGCTGGCTTTTTACTAATTGGCTGTCACATTGTGTTACCTGAAACGCGTTTTAAAAACATTTGTCAGTCAGAAATACTGGTGAGTGAATCCCAGTTTAATCAAGAAACATTTTATCAATTAAGACAGTATTGAGAGCTATCACATTGTTTATTTCTACACAATTACTCATTCAGTACTGTCAATCCTGACTTGTGGGTCATATTACACATTGGCTAACTCGTCGTCCAATGGTAACGTACTGTTATCCCCGACTTACTACACGCAGTAGTATATTTTGTATACAAAACCCCAACATACCGGCAGTAATTGAAGAACTACAAAGACTCAATCACTGCTTAATCGCATTGTAAAACATTTAAGGTTTTGTAAAACATTACAAAAAGGTTAATAAAAAGAGGATAAACTCACATTGCTATCTTAGACTTCGCGTAAGGGTTTCCTGGATATAATCTATAATTTATACAAATGTACATTGGTTAGTATCATAACCCTTTGAAAATATAAATGATACCCTCCCCGAGATGGCATTTCAACAACTACGTCGGGCAGAACCACGACAGTTGTTACGGAACCCTAAATCAATCGGGCAGCGTATCTATTACGAAACTGGGGTTATAATACTTACAACGGAGCAGAACCTCGTTAATTAGGGGGTATAATACTTGAAAACTATGCCTAATATCAGAGATTTCGAGATTGAGAAACAGAAATGAACGAGTTGAAATGAAATCCCGAGGCCTTCTTATATAGTGCTGAAATCTGGTCCTCACGCGGCCCGCATGAAAAAATAGGGGGGCTTACGCGGCCCCCGTACTAGCCCAGGTAGGGTTTAGCTGATCCGGGTCATCGCCTAGACTCGCCATGATGTCGACACGTGTCGGCCACTGGTGTTGCCGTGTTATCGATCTTTCGCGGCCCGCGTAAACTAACGGGAACTCTTATGCGGCCCGTCTTAACTTAAGAAAACCAAAGGAATCCGGTTCTAACCTTGATACCGCCCGCGTGAATGTTGGGGTGGGTCTACGCGGCCCGCCTCAACTTACTATTTATTGTTTTTAATTTATTTTTAATACTATAACATATTTCGGGCTCAGTTTTCACATACGGGGTGTATTTAAAGATATACTGGGACAATTTAAAATATACTAGGGTGTCGGAAATATTATGAGGGTGTTGGTTTTACCGAGGGTTGTTACATTTTCCCCACCTTGTTTTAGAGCTCGTCCTCGAGATCTACTGTAATAAGTGCGGATATTTCTTTTGCATTTCCGATTCAAGCTCCCATGTGTACCCAGGTCCTCTTTTGGAGTCCCACTTTACTTTGACCAGAACTAGTCTCTTATGCTTGAGGTTCTTGACTTTCCTGTCTTTAATTTGTAGAGGTCTTTCTACAAACTTGAGTTGTTCATTTACCTCTATATCCTTAAGAGGTACTATCAGTGACTCATCAGCTAAACACTTTTTGAGGTTTGATACATGAAATACATTATGTATCCCTGCCATTTCCTCTGGCAGTTGTAGCTGATAGGCTACAGGTCCTATTCTTTTAATAATCTCAAAAGGTCCAATATATCTGGGACTTAGATTTCCTCGTTTGATGAATTTTACTACTCCTTTCCAAGGAGAGACTTTCAACAATACTTTATCTCCTATTTGAAACTCCAATGGTTTGCGTCGGTTATCAGCATAGCTCTTCTGTCGATCACGAGCTGCTTTCAGTCGTTGTTGACTTGAATAATCTTGTCAGTTGTTTCTTGCACTATCTCAAGTCCAGATAGTTGCTTTTCCCCAATTTCTGCCCAACAGACTGGGTTCGGCATTTTCGTCCATAAAGTGCTTCAAATGGTGCAGCATTGATACTTGTGTGATAACTATTATTATAAGAAAATTCTATTAAAGGTAAGTGATCATCCCAATTACCTCCGAAATCAATTACACAAGCTCTAAGCATGTCTTCCATTGTCTGAATTGTCCTTTCGCTTTGTCCATCCGTTTGAGGGTGATAAGCCGTGCTCAAATTTAACTTCGTTTCCATTGCCTTTTGGAAACTTGACCAAAAATGAGAGGTAAATCGGCTATCCCTATCAGAAATAATTGATAAAGGAATGCCATGTAAAGAAACAATTTCATTTACATATAATTTGGCTAATTGTTCCATACTGAAAGTTTCTTTCATATGTATGAAATGAGCTGACTTGGTTAGCCTATCTACAATCACCCAGATTGTATCATTTCCTTTCTTAGTTTTGGGTAATTTAGTAACAAAATCCATTGTTATCAATTCCCATTTCCGCACTGGCATTTCTAACTGTTGTAGAAATCCTGAGGGTTTCTGGTGTTCAGCTTTAACTTGTGAACAGGTTAAACATTTAGAAACATAGGCTGCTATGTCCTTTTTCATTACTATCCCCCAGAAATTTTTCCTTAAATCCTGGTACATTTTATCATTTCCTGGGTGCATCGTATACTTAGACTTATGGGCTTCTTCTAATATACGATGACGTAGGTTTCCTAATTTAGGTATCCACATTCTCTTTGTATGGAATCTCCAAATTCCATCTGTTCCTTGTTCTAATTCTTTTAGCATACCTTTTAACTTTTCAGTATCTTCCTTGATTACTGATTCTTGTGATTCTCTTATTTGATTATTTAAATCTATTTGTAGATTTCATTTAAGAGAACGTACCCTTTTTGGCTTTTCATGATACTTTCGACTCAAAGCATCTGCTACTACATTTGCTTTTCCTTCATGATACTGGATATCACAATCATAATCACAAAGCATCTCTATCCAGCGTCTTTGTCTCATATTCAACTCCTTTTGCTTGAAAATATACCTTGAAGTCTTATGATCAATGAATATGGTAAACTTACTACCATAAAGATAATGTCTCCAAATCTTAAGAGTAAAAATTATAGCTCCTAATTCTAGATCATGAGTTGAATAATTCTCTTCATGATTCTTAAGTTGTCTAGATGCGTAAACTATAACCTTTTGTCGTTGCATTAATACACATCCATAGCCTAATTTAGAAGCGTCACAATAGACTACAAAGTCTTCAGCTCCTTCGGGTAATGCTAGTATGGGTGTATGGGTTAATCTTTGCTTAAGAATTCTAAAAGCTTCTTCTTGTTTTAATCCCCATTCAAACTTAACAGATTTACAAGTTAGCTTAGTTAAGGGAATGGCTATTCTAGAAAAATCTTGAATAAATCTTCTATAATAACCGGCCAATCCTAAGAAACTTCTAACCTCAGTTGGCGACTCAGGGGTTTTCCATTTGGTAATTGCCTCGATCTTTGTGGGATCCACATGAATTCCTTCATGATTGACTAGGTGTCCAAGAAATTGTACCTGTTCTAACCAAAATTCGCACTTAGAAAATTTAGCATAAAGCTTTTCCTTTCTTAATAAACTTAAAAGTGCGTGCAAATGATTTGCATGATCCTCTTTACTCTTAGAGTAAATTAGAATATCATCTATGAAAACAATTATGAATTTATCCAAATATGGCTTACATATTCGGTTCATCATGTCCATAAATGCAGCTGGGGCATTGGTTAAACCAAATGGCATGACAGTAAATTCATAATGGCCATACCTTGTTCTGAATGCGGTTTTAGGAATATCCTCTTCCTGTACCTTTAATTGATGATATCCTGACCTTAAATCGATTTTAGAGAAAAATCGAGCTCCTTGTAATTGATCAAATAGATCATCGATTCTCGGTAATGGGTACCGATTCTTAATCGTAACCTTGTTTAATTCACGGTAGTCAATGCACATACGCATCGATCCGTCCTTCTTTTTAACAAACAGTACCGGTGCTCCCCATGGCGACGAGCTTGGCTGTATAAATCCTTTCTCTAACAAATCATCCAATTGTTTCTTCAGTTCCTGCATTTCTGCGGGTGCCAAACGGTAGGGTGCCTTGGCAATTGGTGATGTTCCTGGTATTAAATGGATTCTGAATTCAACTTCCCTATCTGGAGGTTGCCCTGGCAATTCTTCGGGAAATACATCTGAAAACTGAGATACTACTGGAATATCTTTTAAATCCTTTCCTTTAGTGTTAGTGATTATAGAAATCAAATACACTAATGATCCTTTTCTTATATAACTTGCAGTTTTCATCACCGAGATGAATTTTGTAGTTCTAGATGGTTTATCTCCTTTAATTATGATCATTTTACCTTTTGGTGAATTTACTTGAATTGACTTTTGATCACATAAAATACTGGCTTTATTGGATATTAACCAATCCATTCCTAAGACAACATCAAATCCTACCAAATTCATGGGATAAAGGTTTGCAATAAATTTCTGATTTAAAATTTCTATGCTTGCTCCCTGCAAGATTTCAGAAATCCTAACAGTTTCTCCATTAGATGTCTCTACTAAGCATTCTTGTGGTAGTTTAGTTAATGACTGATTTAGAAATTTGCAAAATGATGTATTAATAAAACTTTGGTTTGCACCAGAGTCAAATAATACTTTAGCAAAAATATCATTAACTAAAAACGTACCAGCTATGACATCTGGAATCATCTTAGCTTCATCTGCAGTTAGAACAAATGCTCTAGCATTTTGAGTATTCTTGGTGTTTGTAGCTGGAGCTAATTTCGGGCAATTAAGCTTGATATGACCTTGTTCTCCGCAGTTGTAACATATCCTGTTGTTACATTTCTTCCTACAGTTTTCTTCCTTGTGTCCCGATATTTTGCAAAAGTTACAGTATATGGTGCATTTTCCTGAATGCTTTCTTTTGCAATTCCTACAGTAGGGTGTAGAGGTAGAACCTATATTTCTCCCACGGCTAGAATTTCCAGAACGAAATTCTTGTGTGAGTTTCTGGGTTAGGTTCCTCCTTTGATCCTCCTCTCGGGTATGAACTAATTCATCTGTCATGGTATTTGCTAGTTCTACAGCTTCTTCTATGGTTTGAGGTCTAGCTGCCTTGACTACATGTCTTATTTCTCCAATTAATCCCCAGATATAACGGGAGATTAACACTGGTTCAGGTGAAGCAAGAGTTGGCACTATTCTAGCATATTCGAAGAATATTTTAGTGTATCCCTTACTATCCACACCAGTCATCCTAAGGTTTAGGAATTTGTTTGCTATCTGTTCCTTCTCATTAGGTGGGCAGAATTTCCTTTCTACCTTGTTCTTAAATTCTTCCCATTCCATATTGTAGGTTCTATCACTTCCTCTTGTTTGGAGGATAGTGTTCCACCATTCTAATGCTGAATTCTTAAACAGATTAGAAGCAAACAATATCTTATCTTCTTCAGTTTTCTCTATCCAGCGTAGGGTTGCAATGGCCCCTTCGTTGCCCGAGAATTCCATTGGTTTACAAGACCAGAATTCTTTATAAGAACAACCGTAAGACACGGTTCGTCTCCTTTTGGGAATAGGCAATTGAAGTACGGGTTCATTGTTCACGCTGTTTTCGGGTTCGATGGGTCGCTTACTGCTATGCTTACTTTTATTATTCGCTTCTTGAATCGTTTGAATAATAAATGGCATTGCATCTATGATTCCTTGTGCCACTATATGTTGAACAGCACTATTATCCATTTGGTTTCCATTGTTATTGATGCTTGGATTCTCATTAACCACGTTAATGTTACTCTGGTTATCGTTATTCAGATTTCCTTCGTCGGCCATCTAAATTTTAAACATTTACCCCATATTAATATCACAATATAATATTTAACATAGTTAATCACATGACACGTATTTTTGCCAAAAGCGTCGATCATTGCGACTTTTACTCTATTTCCATATACTATTATGCATCTATTACACACTAGTACTGAAATAAAAATTACAATACTAACAGAAATAGAATCACACTAATAGTAATATGCATCCGTACACACATATTTAATTTTATTTTTATTTTATTATATTTTATTATTATTACTATTACCGTCTCCTCCGTCACATCACGGATATGGATTTATCCAAAAATCCATATTGCCTTCATCGTATTTCCATACGAGACACTCTCCCACCTGTCTCATTCTCTCACTGCTTTCTAAAATTTCCTCCCTAAAAGTCCTAAGTTCTTGGACGTTTTCTGCACTCATTGGGGGTGCAGGTTCTAGGACTGGGTTCGGAATCTGGGGTGCGGGTTCCTGATATGGGGGTGAAAGTGCCTGAAATCGGTAAGGATCTTCTAAGATCTCCCTAATGTAATCATTATGGTAATAGGGATCTAAAGGGTCCATACATGGGTAGACTCCTATGTTCTGTATGGGTGTATCTTCATGTATCGGGTAACGTTGCACAAAGTCCCTATTGTCGTCCCACCAGGGGTTGTAATTTGGGTCTAGAGGGTTTGGTGCAGGTACCCTAGGGATTTCTTCTGGGTTGAAGTCATGCATCTCCACTTGGTTTTCAGGATTTTCTATCTCCATGGGTTGGTCTAGGATTGGTAGTTGTGGTTGGAGTGCTACTAATTGTTCCAGACTTGGGTCAGCAGCAGTGGTAGCTAGGATATGGAAATTAGCTAGGCTTCTATTAAGCGTATCCTGTGTATGGGTATCTGTCTTTCGCTTAGCGGCTGCTAAAACTCTTTGCTGTTGCAATTTTCGCATTCTCTTCCTACGAGCAAAGGCTTCCTTACTGAACAATCCTCGTTTCTTATGAGGGAATGGCTCTTCTGACTGAGCTTTAAAAGCAAACATTCCTTCTTTCTGATCAGCAGAATACCCAGAAAGGGCAGGCTGTGATGAGGTACCTTCACTCCTAGGTGAATCAGACAACTGACGACTCATGTCTGAGGGTCCTTGATCACTCATATTGTAAACTAACAAATAGTCAAATAACACATAACAAATAAATACAGTTATGCATGTATTTCCATAATTTATTTCCTAACACAAAATTTAGAATTTTAAGTGTCAGCATAACACTTCTTTGGCTCAGACCAGTGGCTAGGCTCTGATACCACCTTCTGTCGCAACCCCCGATCCCTTATCTGTCCCGGGAACGGGCGGACGCGAACTCAGAGTTTTGGTGGTATCAGGTTACGTTAATTTGGCAGCGGAAATTACATCAGGACCGTAGTTAGGAAATGTTTATCAGAGTAAAACCACCATATTTAATATTAATAATCACATGGGTAAAACCCAAGTTTCTTATTACAATACGTTCATAGGGATAAACCCTATTTTATTGAATTTAAAACATCGTTTATTAGGTAACTTTTATAGCCACATTTTTCCCAAGTCTTTAGTGCTCTCCAGCTGGCTTTTTACTAATTGACTGTCACATTGTGTTACCTGAAACACGTTTTAAAAACATTTGTCAGTAGGAAATACTGGTGAGTGAATCCCAGTTTAATCAAGAAACATTTTATCAATTAAGACAGTATTGAGAGCTATCACATTGTTTATTTCTACACAATTACTCATTCAGTACTGTCAATCCTGACTTGTGGGTCATATTACACATTGGCTAACTCGTTGTCCAATGGTAACGTACTGTCATCCCCGACTTACTACACGCAGTAGTATATTTTGTATACAAAACCCCAACATACCGGCAGTAATTGAAGAACTACAAAGACTCAATCACTGCTTAATCGTATTGTAAAACATTTAAGGTTTTGTAAAACATTACAAAAAGGTTAATAAAAAGAGGATAAACTCACATTGCTATCTTAGACTTCGCGTAAGGGTTTCCTGGAAATAATCTATAATTTATACAAATGTACATTGGTTAGTATCATAACCCTTTGAAAATATAAATGATACCCTCCCCGAGACGGCATTTCAACAACTACGTCGGGCAGAACCACGACAGTTGTTACGAAACCCTAAATCAATCGGGCAGCGTATCTATTACGAAACTGGGGTTATAATACTTACAACGGAGCAGAACCTCATTAATTAGGGGGTATAATACTTGAAAATTATGCCTAATATCAGAGATTTCGAGATTGAGAAACAGAAATGAACGAGTTGAAATGAAATCCCGAGGCCTTCTTATATAGTGCTGAAATCTGGTCCTCACGCGGCCCGCGTGAAAGATAAGGGGGGCTTACGCGGCCCGCGTACTAGCCCGGGTAGGGTTTAGCTGATCCGGGCCATCGCCTAGACTCGCCACGATGTCGACACGTGTCGGCCTTTGGTGTTGCCGTGTTATCGATCTTTCGTGGCCCGCGTAAACTAACGGGAACTCTTACGCGGCCCGTCTTAACTTAAGAAAACCAAAGGAATCCGGTTCTAACCTTGATACCGCCCGCGTGAATGTTGGGGTGGGTCTACGCGGCCCGCCTCAACTTACTATTTATTGTTTTTAATTTATTTTAAATACTATAACATATTTCGGGCTCGGTTTTCACATACGGGGTGTATTTAAAGATATACTGGGACAATTTAAAATATACTAGGGTGTAGGAAATATTATGAGGGTGTTGGTTTTACCGAGGGTTGTTACAAATAGTTTCTTTGTATAACATCTCCTAAATTCTAGCGATTCACTCCTAAAATCTAGCGATTCAATTTTAAACGTATTTTAAAATTCGGACATTCTAAAAAATCCAGAAATATGTAACTGCTACCAGAAATATATAACACTATACATTCATCATATAACACCATATAACACCGTATAACACTATGTAACACCATATAACACTATGTAACACTATATAACAATATATCACACTATACATCTATCATAGACATGCTATCAGACAAATATAACACTATAACACAATATAACACTATGTAACTCTAAATAACACTATATAACACAATATAATACCATATAACACCATATAACACCATATAACACTATATAACACCATAAAACACTATATAACACCATATAACACTTTGTAACACTATATAACACCATATAAAAAAATATAACACTATACAGTTCTGAACGAGATGAGACAAATTCGTAGATTAATTCTTAATTCGTATTCCTATAATTAAGGGTGGTGGTTATGGAAGGTTATCAATTAATTAAATCAATAAGAAAATTACTTGTTTACTCTTTTGAATTAATTTAGATTGAGGACACATGTCATCACCACAATATTTCTCACCCTTCTCACACTTTTATACTAATGTACAGGATCCTCTACCTATTGTAGGTCCACCCGGAGGATCGAGTAACCTCTATTCCTGTTTTCCGACAAACCCGAGAGTGCGGAATCCAAACGGGTAAGTTAAACCAAGTTACGAACACAAACACAAAGATTCAACGATTAACACTCCATTGTATTAATGCGTATGAAACGGTTACAATGCGGTGTTTACAAGATGCTCTCATAAACTCTCAGTATGTGTGTGTTTACAGTTTTCGCTCCGAAATCTATTCAGACTTCCGTTTTGTGCTCTGTCTATTCTCTGTGTATATATAGTAGAAGACTGACGAAATCAAGAGGCCCACGAAATCACATCGACGAAATCAAGGTCCAGACGAAATCACTTGATTTCGTCCCATATGGGGATTTCGTCACATCAGGGATTTCGCCTGAAAGGTATTTCGCCCCATGCCTAATTTCGTCCTAAAGTGATTTCGCCTAACAAGGTGTTTCGCCCCACATGGGTCTTCGTCACTTGATGTTGGGCTTCAGACTTTGTCTCATGGCTTGTCATGTTGGGCTTCATCAATGGATCCAAACAACAAACAGAACACAATTCACATTCATAATTCAAGTGAACTGCATTTGAAAGTCTTCATATGAAATCATCATGACATCACTTTGGTGATGTCATGGTGATGTGGCATCGGGAAGGTTCGCGGCTCTCCGTGCTTCGCGTGTCGATCTCTGGGGCGCACGACGGAGGAATGTCGTGACGTCGGGCTTGAGCCGAACCTAACCGAGTCGAACTGAGTCGAGTCGCGTCCACATAAAGTGTACCAACACCTATATATATATATATATATATGTGTGTGTGTGTGTGAGGTTAATTGGGGACACTAAAAAAGTGAGAAAAATGTTGAAAATCTTAAAAATTTAACTTAACATGTTAAAAATCAATTTTTTTTAAAAAAAATTTAGGCGCTTCTTCTTATAATTAAATACTTGTATAGCAATTTTTAATAAAAAAAAATTATAAACTAAAAATATAAAAAAATTAAAAAATCACTTGTTTCAACAAAAAAAAGTTGAAAAAATGACGCATACCTACATTTACATGAGGCGTAAAAAAATATTTATCTTCGTACAAAATTTACAACAGCGCGTAAAAAAAACTTGCATCAATCAAAACTACCGACTCGACAACTTTTTTTTACGTTTTTTTTACAGTTGTGGTTATATTATTTTCATCTACGTTTGTGTAAAAAAAATTTGCTCAACTCGCGCGGGAAGAAAAAGTTTTCACGGTTCTTACAACTCGTGGTGGTTCTCATGATTTGAAACGAGCCCTATATATATATAAAAACATGTTTACACTTTACAGAATACGGTTTTTGTTTTACCTTAAATTTGTTGAAGAAAAAGAAGTTTGGAAAATAAAATAAAACAACTTTGGATAATAAAAAAAAAGGTGCTATGCAATTTTGGTTTAGATCGTTTAGCATATACAAAGTTACAAACTGCGAAATAGCAATAACATCATGTAATGATGTGTATAAAATTAAATTCATTTGGGTTATGTATTTTAGGAAAACCTAAAGTGAACAAGCTTAACTGGAGCAACCGCTGCCTGTCAATGCCATGGAGCAAGCATGCCGCTCTTTTTCAATGTCTGAACTCAGTTTGGAAACAGAAAACTTTGATGATAAATGGTGCACTGGCCAAGGGGGGTTTGGAATGGTGTACAAAGGAATGATCTCTGATGGTCCAACAAATATCTTAGCCATTAAGCGGTTGCAATTCATGTCCGATCAAGGAGCAGCAGAGTTTTGGGTTGAAGTCGACATGCTTTCAAGGTTGCGCCACTAGCTGTAACATCATGCCTTTGATTGGTTATTGCAAGGAGGGGAAAGAGATGGCACTTGTTTATGAGTACATGCATAACGGAAGCCTTTATGATCATCTTCACAACAAAGGTACACACTTGACATGGTCTCAACGGCTTAAGATATGCATAGGAGCTGCACGTGGTTTAGACTACCTACACACTGGTACTGGCACACAACAAGGAGTCATACACCGTGATGTGAAAAGCTCCAACATTTTGTTGGATCAGAATTATACTGCCAAGATTGCAGACTTTGAGTTGGCTAAAATAGGGCCGATAAATCAAACGACTACACACGTTAGCACCATAGTCAAGGGCACCTTCGGGTATATGGATCCAACTTATTTCTATACAGGCAGAATAACACTAAAATCCGATGTTTACACCTTTGGGGTTGTATTGGTTGAAGTGTTGTCTGGAAGGCCCGCTTCGGACAAGAGTTTAGATCAGGGTTTAGCAATATAGGCTCAAGACCTAATCAAACAAGGAAACGTCACTCACATTATTAGTTCAAGTTTGAGGGACAACATGTCAAAGAGTTCTTTGAAGGAATTCTCATGTATTGTAGTTCGATGTTTGATTAGTCACCCAAATCAGCAGCCAACAATGACTGAGGTTGTAGGCAGTCTTTACTATTAGACAATTATAAACATAATTTATGTATTAAGTTTAGGAACATTATTGTTAAATATGTATGTATGTAACGTTATAGATGAATGGGTGTGTCGGTGGTTGATATCGTTTCGAACAGCGGTTATTCCCGCCAATTTCAACCGCTCTCACAACTGTTCATCTTCATCATGTATTTATATCGAATGCCGGGAACATATCTCGGTACCAAGACAATTAACGATAACTGTCCAATTGTCCATTCATTTTCGATATTCACAAGTTGTCATCAATCCGCTGTAATCATGGTATCAAAACCATTTGATAAATCCGCTGCAAATCCCTTCGGGGGTTATCAAAGTGGTATCAGAGCACCAGGAAACTCTGATCTCTGGGTAAATTCCACAACACTACCGTGTCAACACTGCACAGACGAAATAAGGGAACGGAAATGGCTTACAAGGCGATGTTACTACTGTAACAACCCGGGACACCAAATCTCGAACTGCAAAAAGAAGGAAGACGATGAAGTTTCTCAGTTAATACATCTCGCAATAAACAAGGGAACACAACAACAATATGATGAAGATAATGATCAGAGTAGCGGTCAGAATTCAGAATTTCTCGTGATAGGAACCGATGGAGGTTTTTGGTCGGACATGTGGTATGTAAATCTCTTAAACATCATTTTTCAGGAAATCTAGATATGTTTAAGCGTGTCAAGTGCATGAACGATGTTGAAACTAAAACTGGTGAAAATCAGTTTTACTTCATTAGGGGGATAGGTGTTGTAGATGTTGTTTCTGGGACGGAGAAAATCCGTATACAAAGCGTGTTTTATACACAAGACATAGATAGAAATGTCTTAAGTTTCAATCAATTAATAACACAAGGATTTACGGTGAAATTTACCGGAGACAAGTGTAAACTGTTTCCGACGTTTAGTGTTCCATTAAACAATATCAGAAGTGTAACATCAGGAATGACAAAAGAAGAAGAAATAGGTGAAATGGAAAAACAAACAATGATGAAAAAGGAGCCTGAATTTATGAAGTTCAAAACAAAATTCTTGAATGAATATTTTGAAGAACTGGATATATCATCCGATGAACCAGACTGGAATGTGATGATACTTCAAACCATGAAATTCAAAGAATTTTTAGATTGTAAGGCTTTACTCGATATGATGGACGACGATGAATATGTCGGAAAGTATAAATTTATACTACCAGATAAGTTTGAGGAAATGGTGAATTGGTTTATAACCAAGAAACTGGGGGTGATGACGAGGCCAATTCCGGCCTATGCCTCAAACAATCGTAAAGTGTGTTTGTTAGATCTGTACCTGATTATAGAACGAGAAGGAGGACATCGGCAAGTAACAGAGAATAATCTCTGGCCAATGATAGCCAAAGAAATAGGTTTCGAATACAGCGATGGTAAATTAATGCGTCTAATGTATGCAATGTACTTAGATGTCCTCGTATATTACTACAAGTTTAAAACGATTCAATCGAATGTCCAAGATAAAGAAATGACAGAAGGAAGAGATGTGCTGGGAAAAAGATTGAAATCAAAGGGCTGTCGGAGTGAAGGAGATGGTGAAGAACACGACACAGATCAGGAAAGGAGGAATGATGTCATTCAAGTGATTGCTGAAAATCCATCGGAACAGGATGCAGGTCAGGAAAGCAGGAATGATGCCAGTCAAGTGATCGCTGAAAACCCATCGGATCATTATGCACTCTTCGCCGGAGATAGCTGGAAAGAAAACAAGAGACTCAACTCAAGGAGAAAATTCGATTTTAACAGGGCAAAGGCTGCTGTTGATGATGCTAACGAAAGTGTTCTCAAATACTCTCTTAAACACAATTATGTTTAGGGGAGAGTATTAGACAATTATAAACATAATTTATGTATTAAGTTTAGGAACATTATTGTTAAATATGTATGTATGTAACGTTATAGATGAATGGGTGTGTCGGTGGTTGATATCGTTTCGAACAGCGGTTATTCCCGCCAATTTCAACCGCTCTCACAACTGTTCATCTTCATCATGTATTTATATCGAATGCCGGGAACATATCTCGGTACCAAGACAATTAACGATAACTGTCCAATTGTCCATTCATTTTCGATATTCACAAGTTGTCATCAATCCGCTGTAATCATGGTATCAAAACCATTTGATAAATCCGCTGCAAATCCCTTCGGGGGTTATCATTTACCGGGCATTGTCATTTCAAGAACGAAAGGCTTCTTCAGCCCATGGAGGGATCATCACTAATATATGGTCATTGCTTAAACTTACAGGCGCTTTTGAACTTAGAAGCTCAGGGGCAAATGAAGGCAAAGAAAAAAACGGCAATAAAGTTATTAGTGAAAATGTTGGCATGCCAGTTCCCTCTATTGTAACTGAAGTTGAAATAGAACAAAACGAGGCTCTAGAAGGACAATATGAGAATCAGTCAAAATCAAACCTAGGTAACACGTCATACCTCCCTCGGATTAACATGCCATCGTCTGCTTGTACATTGGCCCCGGTTGAAACAGTCACTGAAATCACCGAACTAATACGGATTTCTAGTGGGGAAGATGCATATTCTGATTCCAATACTCTTAAGGGAGGTGGAGGTTCAGTGGTAGAATTGACAAATAAGGATACGCTGGATTGTGTGCCTTTACAAGAAGGAGAGATTAAGGCATCCGATAACAAAAATCCAGCATATGATAGTACACCACGAGAGATTGATGCAACCCCAATCGAAAACGGTATTTGTGAGATTGATGAAGTTGTTGGAATTGATGTACTGCATGTTTGGGAAATTACAATAGGGAAAGTTTTGCTTGTTTGCCACTTAAGGGTCAGGCCCGAGGCTGAGGCTGATGCTGATATGGTGCTGGATAAAATTGTTGATTACACTAGAAGGGAATACGACATTAGTCATGTTTCAATCCAGATTTCTAGAGAATAAAAATCGGGTTTTGCATTTCCTTTGAGGATATCATATTCTATTTCTAGTTGTTATTTTGTGAGTTTAGTGGAACATATGATGCATTTATGGGATAGTTCTTTTTCTTATTTAATTCTGAAGAACCGATCTCATTGTTATTTTGTAAAAAGCCAAGAGATTCACATTTTAAGCCAAAAATCTTGGTGGATATTGCGAAATCCCTACCTTTCCTTGGTTACCAGGTTAATTATTTTGAAAAGCATGTATCCTACACGGGTTTTGTTATTAGTTTTTTTTTTTTTTTTAATTTAGATTAAATAAGGAAAAACAAAACTATATTTGTATAGATTGATAAAAGAAAAAGGGGGAAAAAAGAAACAAACTATATTTATTTGTTTTGGGGGTGACGTCAACAAAAGGATAAGAAGTTGTAATTTTTGTGGGCTTGGGCTAACTTTTGACACAAGCTACATAAACAAAGGAAAGGGCTTTGTGTTTTTACGATCAGAGTGGTAATAGTTATTGGCTTTGCTCATTTAGCCAATAGCTCTATTATCACTCTACTGGGAAAAACGTGAATACGGTAAACAAAAACGCGAAAGCAAACTTCGTTTGATCAAATATTTTCTCAACTCGAATGAATAAACCGGTGAGAATGCAAACAAATAGGGTATAAAAGTAACAATAAAAAGACTCCAAATTTTAGCAAAGAAAATCTCTAAAAGAAAGAGAGAAACCATTATAGTGTGTAGACCTTCAAATGCCTCAAAATAAGTCTATTCATGAAAAAGGATACCCTAAAACACTATTTAAAATAAAAAAATTAGAATAAAAAACCAAAAAGATTCACGGCTTCAAATATGATGCATGGTTAGAGTTAGCTAGACATAGGAAAATATTCAAAATAGGGCTATAAAGACCCAAACATGCTAGGTAGGCGAGTTTTCTAGAAACATTCAATTATGTCATCAAACTCAAGTCTGGAGTCTCCAACAAAGTAGCTGATGCCCTAGTAGAAGAACCAGCCTCAGCATAAATGTCAGCAACAAGGTGGTTGGATTTGTGTTCCTATAAGAGTTGTATGAGACTAATGATGACTTCAACAAGATTTGGGAAGAGAGATTGATACGAAACAACACAAGGAGGTTTTTCTTCTGTTTGATGGTTACCTATTCAAAGGCACTCGCCATGTCTCCCTTAGACTTCATTATGGGAGAAAGTGATCACAGAATTACATGCTGGGGATCTATGGGTACACCTAGGCAGATATAAGACAGTTGCTATGACTGAAGAAATGTATTTTTGGCCTCAGCTGAAGCGTGATATGGTGAGCTTTGTGTAGAAATGTGTAGCTTAGACTGTGGGGTATGGGGCGTGGGTTGGGGCGTGGGTTGGCTGAAAACGTCCAACCCACCACCCCGGGTGGGTTTGGGTTTGGGCGTGGCCCAAGGGGCGGGAGTTTATAGCCGGGCGTGGGGCGGGGCTAGCGATCCTATGTGGCCGGCTCCTATTCGCTTGTTGGCTAGGTCATAGCGGGGGGCAATTAAATTTCAAATTGTAACCGTTTGTCCAAGCCAAGCGGTTCACCCACCCAACATCGCTATATATATTAACCCCAACCCCACTGGCTGTCCGCTACCCCAACCCAAACACACTTGATCGAACCCGCTACCCACACACAGTAGATCGATGGCCTCTTGGATACACGAGGAAGAGCTAGCTCTTGTCACGAGCGTCGTTGACGCAATGAAGGGCCGCCAACCCGATGAGACCCATTACTGGCCGGAAGCTTTTGCTAGCTACTAGCATAACGTGGGAAACGACCGGCACAATTTAAACGCGTGCCAACATAAATGGCGCGAGCTACGACCGAAGCTCGATCGTTTCAAAGCCTACTTCGAAGCCGTTCCGTGCGGTGAGATAAGCCACGAAGACCGGGTGGCGGTGGCGAACATCGAGTTCCGGGGCAAGGAGCGGAAGCCGTTCGACAAGCTCGCTCTTTTCGAAATTTACCTAACGCTCTAGTTTTTTTTTTTAATCCTTTTTAGTTTTTTTTGTAATTTTTATGAATTTTGTAATTTTTAGGAATTTAATAAAATTTTAGGCTTTTTTTTTTTTTAATGTTGTGTGTATTTTTTAATTTTTGTTTTTATTTTTTATTTTTATTTTAATAAACTGCCAAGACACGCCGGCTAGCCACGCCCCGCCATACCCCACGGATACGTCACTCAACGGCGGGGGAGGGGGGGGGTTCGAACTCCACGTGTCAACTCATGCCCCCAACCCCCGCCCCACCATACCCCACGGTCTTATCAAGAAAACAAGAAAAGATCCTAGAATATCGGGCTCTATATGCCTATACAAGTCTCATCAGGGCCATGGGAAGATGTCTTAATGGATTTTGACTGAAGAAATGTATTTTTGATCCACGTCGATTAAAAATAGCGTAGACAGGGACTTGGGGCGTCGGCAGCAAAATCAAACGAGCACTAAGCGTCGGCGACGCCAGGGGGTGCGCCAGCCCCTGGTGCTCAACGAGATTTTTGTTTTCCTTCGATTGTTTGAGGAGTTTAAAACGAATTTTGACCTCATTTTCGGGAGTTACACTCTCTTTGGAGTTTGAATACTATCTATGGAGCCTAGAACCATCACCAATTGATCCCTAATCCATCCATTTGGTCTAAGAATCATTCGATTTCATCATCTCCATCACTTCCACAACCCTAATCATCATCCTTTCTATCATTCCATCAAACCTTTTACCACCACAAACCCTAACCATCATCTTCACCACTTTCAAAGCTCCAAGATGTCAACATTCAAGCTCTCATCATCCGTTGATCAAGTTCCGTTCACCATGAGCGGCTAATTCTCGAAGGTTTCACCCCGGTGTAGGTGTTTGTAAGTCTAGGGTTTAAACATTGTTCTTAGCTTGATTTTGTGACTAGTTGAATTGTATTTTGAATTGATTGATAATTGTCTTACATTGGAACTACATTTGTGAATTGTCGAATGATGATAAAATTTGACTTTGAGAAATAAGTTTGTGTATTTATGCCTTATCTTTCAAAAGGTTTTACTTGTCCGAGGTAACGAAGTGCATTGCGCTCCGTTATACGCGTTGATAGCAATTGGCACCTAAGCTTCGTGATAGAAATCCGTTAATGACAAGTTCAATTGAATCAAATCTAAACGTGTAGAAACTCTAGGATTGCAATTACTGATCCGAGTGTGAACCTTGTTTTTATATCTTGTCTTAAACCGTTAATTACATTTCCGTGCAATCGTTTAAGTTCTTATTAGTTAATAATCAAAATAAATTGTCGGTTCATTCCGACCCACTTTCCAACAAACAAATTTATAAAGGTTAGAGCAAGCTTCATAATTGTGACAAAACCTTTTAAAATCAACCGAATCCACACGCAAACCACAAACTCTTTGTGGTTCGACCCCTTACTACCACTAACGCATGGTTAAGGGTAATTCGGGATTATAAATATTATATTTGACCGGAGCGCGACACTCTGATCACTATCTAAAACATCATCTAAAGCTACTTTCTTAAGCAAGTCTTTCTCTATATAACATATACAACTATCACTTAAATTCTCATCGCCAATCCGATTACACGCAAGTCGCTTCACATTCTTCATTGCCGAAAAACACTTTCAACGGTTGCGGTTGCGACGGGTAATACGAGAACAAGCTTCAGTAATCGATATACCAATGTAAAATTTACGTGAATATTTGTTGAAACCATTAACCTTACAAGACTTGACAAACCATCCAAGTTGGCGAATTGTTTATCTTTTTTTTCAAAAAATCAATGTAGTTTCCGAGTTGAATCGGAAGCCTTCATTTTTCGTCTTCATTGAAATCATAGGGATACTTCTTGGCTAGCTTTAGTATATTTGGAATGTCAAATGCATAAAAAATATCACGCGGACTCAAACAACTCATAAAAGCAAGTGGTTCTGATGTTACCTCGTTAAAACGGTTCCCAAATTCTTGAATTTACAAATCTAGAACCGCATTAAAGCTATCACACTCGTAATAAAGCTGATTTGTGATGCTCGTCTTTCTTCTTGGCCACCTTGGGTTAACATATTCATCATCCAATTTTTTTCACCTCAAGTTCATACATGTCACAAAAGGAGTTAACCTTCTCCAAGAACTCATTAAACATTCCAACCTAAACTTTTCAAGTTGGTTTTTGGTGGAAGAAACCAATTTAACCGCATTCATCAAATCTTACTCTTTTCTTTGAAGACATTAGGACAATGTGTGAATGATGTTTAGAATATGCTCCATCAAGTGTATGTAAAATACAAAGTCGTACTTTTTCATATCCTCTAGAAGTCCGACCGCTTGTCTACTACAAGGAAGAGTTTGACCCGTTTCTACTAGGCATCTAAGAACTTCCATAATGTTTGGATATAAAGTAATCAAGCGGGAAAGTGTCTTGTAATGGGAATTCCAACGTGTATCCTCGGGCCTTGATAGTGTCATTTCTTGATTCAACCAACTTCCAGTACAAAGTATGTCTTCCATTTTTTCCAATTGTCTTCTTTGGCTTTCAGGAAGCATATCTTGTTGTTTAGAAGATGCACAAACGACATTTGTTAAACATGTTATCGTTTCAAAAACTCTCCAAATTGGTGTGTGTTTGTGAGCCACCACCACAACAACTAGTTGAAGTTGATGTGCAAAACAATGAATATAAAAGGCGGAAACATTTTCCTTTAAATATAGAGCCCTTAAACCGTTAAACTCGCCAGACATGTTAGTTGCCCTGTCATAACCTTGTCCTCTAATCCTTTTCAAACTTAACCCATAACGTGCCAATATATCATCAATAGCCGATTTGAGTGTTATTGCGCTTGTCTCTTTGACATGAACAAGCCCAATAAAACGCTTATTAACAATCCCAAGTTTATCAACAAAACGAATAACAACCGCCATTTGTTCTTTTTTTGATACATCACATGATTCATAAACTAATAAAGAAAAAACATCATCACCAAATTCTTCTAAAATTTGTTTAAGTACATCTTGAGCATAACAATGTTTGATGTTCGCTTGAATTTTAAAACTTGTCATTTGGTTATTCGCGGGTGCATTCTCTAAGATAACGTTACCAAGCTCTTCATTCATTTCACCCATTAGTTCTAAAAGCTTTAAGAAATTTCTTTTATTTAATGAATCTTTTGTTTCATCATAACCACGAAACGCCAATCCGCCATTCAACAACCTTTATCCAAGCAAAGTAGAAGTGCTAAGTCTAAGTCAGTATTCATGTTTCTCCTTAGTGGTCCTATTGTCCCATTGTGTGTGTACATCTTGATTTTCATTAACTAAATCGGCAATCATTTGAAAACATTTGTTGTGGAGGCTATTAACTAAGCCAACATGTTTTTTAAGTGTCGCATATACTTTTTTCCAATTGTTATAGCCGTCAGACATAAACGTGTCTCTACGATCTCCAAATTGGCTCCTAAACAAATAGCAACATAAGCAAAACACATGATCTGCTTTTGAGCTATACTCTAACCATCCTTTATACTCATGTTTGTCATACCATTCTTTCTTAAATTTTCTTAACTCGTTACCTTGAAACGTTGATTGTGGGAATTCGATACCTCTTGCTTGACTTGGTCCTCTTAGTAGATATGCTCTCCTAATCTCATCTCGTTGATTCACGTTATATGATTCAATCGGCTTGCGATCATAAGGATCCGAAGGAAGATTATCCACACCAACGAATTTGGAAGATGATTCAACCCCATTTCTCTTGACAAATCGTGCCATAAATTCCCTACTTATGGTTCCTAAATTCCTATTAAATATAAAACAACACCATTAATTTTCATACTTTTCATCACCAAACTTCATAATTTTCACTTCTAATTTCAAGCCCTAATTATTGATTTGTTTTTAGTAAACATTTAAACAAATTAAAACAACATCATCCCCTACTAATGTTTCAAATAACATCAAAACAACAAAAAAATTCAAACTTTAACAACTCTAGTTCTAAAAAAAATTAAAACAAGAGTATAAACAATAAAAATCGATCCTTACCGAATGAGAACAAAGCCTTCGTTCGCGTGCGCTGCGGGTGGCCGGATTTCAGGTTTCTCCGGCGAGAAACCTTATAATTTTCGCTGGTCGCTGTTGTTGTGCTCTGTGTCTTCTAATCTGTTGTGTGCGTTCGTAGAGGCGGGAGGGGAAAAGACGTTTATTAGGTTAGGTTTATTTTATGTTTGTTTAAAATTTAATCTAATGTGGATTGGGCTTAGGTAATATTTATTGGGCTAAAGGTTAATTGGGTTAAGGTTATAAGGGTTAAGTGGGTGAGTAGTTATAACTTATAAGCTATATAATTAAAGTAGTATTTTTTAAAGGGTTATTGGATTTTATCATCCTTAACTATTGGCCATTGGTCGCTGCCACCCCCAACTATCACTTTGACGTCTACCACCCACAGCTTAACACATAGTGTGTTCTGTCACCAGATCACTAACTTTTGATCCTGTTACTATACTTTTGGGGGTGTCCTAAGATCCCCTAAAACCTTCCTAAGATCCCTATGACACCCCAAAAAGTGTAGTAACATGATCAAAATTAGTGATCGGTTAATGACTTGGTGACAGAACACACTAAGTGTTAAGTTGGGGGTGACGAGCGTCAAAGTGATAGTTGGGGGTGGCAGCGACCAATAGCCAATAGTTGAGAGTGATAAAATCTAATAATCCTTTTTTTTAAAATCAGAGTTTACTAAATTTTTTTTAATATAAATTGCTAAGATTTTTTACCTAAGGGTCGTGGACGAAAATTACCAAGGGGTGCAGAGAAAAAATTATAAAAGGTGCGGACGAGATTTTTGACAGATAATACCAAAGTGGGTAGGCGCCCACTTTGGGCTGGGGGTGGGTCTGCCCGTGACTCTAAATAAAAACAAAAACTAAAATCCAGATTTATCCAACAGAAACTTGCGATGGTGATTGTGTAATTAGTTTGTGTGCTACTGGTGATAGTCGAGGAAAGGTTATTGCAATTCACCTAAGCGTATCAAATAAGTAAAAAGGCACTGAGGCTGAAGTGCAGAACTCCACCTGGATATGCGTGTTTGTTATGAGTAAAAGGGGCTAAGGGTGAAAATGTATGAAAGTGTAGAGTTCAGGGACTTATGTGTCATTTAGTCATAGTGTAGGGTGTCTGTTATGAGAAGTGGTTAGGAAGTTATAGTTAGTTAACCAACTGTATAAAAAGACTGTTAGTAGCTAATGAGAAGTTAGTTGGTTGATTGAATACTCTTCTCTATATCTTCTTTTCTTCAATTCAGCTCTTATCATTGGTATCAGAGCTGTTGATTCTCGGCACGCTCTTGATTCGATCGATTTCGTCCAATTCATTCAATTCTTTCAGCGAATTTGATCATTGTTCGGTCAAATTCATCCGTAATTCATTTTCAACTGGAATTGATCATTGATTCGATCAATTCAACCTTCATTTCAACAGGAATTGATCATTGATTCGTTCAATTCAACCTTCATTCTTGTCAATAGCTCTCAATCGATTTCAAACCCTAGTAATTGGGAAAAAGATGACAACTCGCAGCAGATCCGATTCGGAGAAATCAAATCTTGAAAAAACGGTGGAAGAACATGGTGTTACTCTTTTAAAGGTGGATGCATTCATGCAGAAGTCTGAACAGACGTTTGCAAGTCTTAATGCGAATGTTCAAGCATTATTGGCTAAGCTAAGTGGGGATTCTGTTACGAAATGGTCAATCATCCCACAGCAGGTCCAAGCAACAGAAATGAGCGATTACATAGGATTGGGAAGATTGATTTCCCAAAGTTTGATGGAAATGAAGTAGATGATTGGATATACAAATGTGAACATTTCTTCAATGTAGATGAAACCCCGGAGAATTTCAAGGTTCGTTATGCAGCAATTCATCTTGAAGGAAAGGCAGTTAAATGGCATCAAGCTTTCTTGAAGACTAAAACGGTGCCTATCTCGGAAATTACATGGAAAGAGTATTCAGAAGCCGTTGTTAATCGTTTTTCTTCGGTCCTGTTTGAAGATGCAATGGGTATCTTAACTTCTTTGGTACAAACAGGGTCATTGGAGGAGTTTTGTGACCAATTTGATGGTTGTTTACTTAAGGTTTCAATTCCAGAACCTTATGCTGTGAGCATTTTTTTGAAGGCAGTAAAGCCTGAAATTGGCGGACCTGTGAGGATGTTTCATCCAAAAACCATGAAGGAAGCATTCTATTTGGCCAAGATTCAAGATACAACGAATAAATCAGTGAGATCTTCTTATGGGGGTAACATGTATTACTCTAATAATTTTGCAGTAGGAAATAAGATGCAAAGTACAGTCAAACCTCCTACTAATGTTTCTCACCTACCTTTGTTACCATCCCCACCTATGTCAAAAAGATTCCCTAATACTAAACAGATATCTAGTAAAGAAATTGAGGGAAAGAGGGCAAGGGGAGAATGTTTTTGGTGTCCTGAAAAGTTCACACCAGGGCACAAGTGTGCAAATAAAAAGTTGTTTGTGTTGGAAGTGATAGGGGTAGATGAAGATGAGGAAAAAGGAGGAGATTATATAATTGATGAGACTGTGGATCATCAGGATTGGCAGGACCCACCACAGATCTCTATTCATGCCTTAACTGGTATGGTTTCATACTCAACAATGAAAGTGGTAGGTACCATAGGAAACAAACAGTTAAGGATATTGATTGACTCGGGATCGAGTAGGGGTGGCTAATGGAAATGAGATTGTGTGCGAAAATTATTTTCCTAATTTCCAATGGTTTATGCAAGGTAGATGGTTTACAACAGATGTGTTGGTTATTCCGTTGGATAGTTATGACATGGTCATGGGGGTACAATGGTTACTTACCTTGGGATCTATTGTGTGGATTTTTGTGGATATGACTATGCAGTTTACTATTGGGAACACTCAATGCACTCTAAAGGGGGTTGACAGTAATAAGATTTCCTTATGTTCAGCAAACAGTATGCACACTCTTTTAGGTCAACAAGACAATGTGGTAGAAGCTCACTTGTTTAGCATGC